>WYDI02022499.1:0-49877 GCA_009867235.2 Psittacus erithacus | reverse complement strand
TTTCTGCAGAAACTGAGACGTACAAACCATGTTACACCAAAGAATTACCTCGATTTTATCAATACTTATGCAAAATTGCTGGAGGAGAAAAACGAGTTCATTTCAGGTAAGATTATGTAGATGTTTTCTGCTTTTTATTAAGTGATTGAAATACTTTAGCAAGGAAAGAAATTGTGGTGAGAACCCCACATATGACCCACATTATGCAAAAATTGTTTTCTCAGTACTATCTCAAATGCTATGCTGGCATCTGGCTTTGGCATTGGACCAATATCCTGGCCACATGTGAATGTTCAGACTCTGACAAATGGTGGGTTCTCCTCAGATTCTTCTATGTGTGAACCTAAGCCAGAATCTCCAAACCGGACAGTCCTCTGCTTGGGGAGGAGTCTGGTTAAATCTGATACCAGCTCAGCCTAGCTCAAAGCTTGACATTCTTCCTCAAGACGCAGTTCTTATTCATACTCCAGTGGGCACTGAAATATGTGAAGAGGATAAAACATGAACAGTGTAATATGGAAAGCGACCTGTGGCACATGGCCACTGTGTGGCAGCTTAAGAGACATTAACAACATCTTGTGTGAGAGGCTTAGGAAAGGAAAAATCTCTAAGTCATTTTGTTTTCATAACCAAGGTTTGCCTTGCTGCAGAGTGCACCTTTAAGCATATTTTCCTTGTCTGTTGCTGTGTGGTAGTACATAATCAATGAATCACTATAATGTTTTCCTTTTTTCCTACCTAGCACATTGTAAACGGCTTGATGGGGGCTTAATTAAACTGAAGGAAGCTAGTGTACAGCTGGTTGAGCTGAACAAGAAACTTGCCGAGCAAGAGATTGTGCTTGCAGAAAAATCAGCTGCTTGTGAGGCTTTGTTACAAGAGATATCAGAAAACACAGAAGTAGGTGGGTGGTTTACAACTACTGCAGTGTTTCACAGGCTAAGCGAGACACATAATCTGGGTTTGGTTGGGTTGGAAAACCCTCTGTGAGCTCCAGCTGCTTTTAGAGGTAACACTGTTGTTCTGTCTGTGCTGATCTCATGTCATGCTAGAAGGGTAGGTCCCCGTCTTGCTCAGATTGCCATCTTTGCTATGTATTTGCTCTACAGGACTTCACGCAACTCAGTACTATGTATGCCTTCCCTTTCCGAGGTGTAGGGTATAACATGGGAATGAGGCATTAGCAAAAAAAGGACCTTCTGATCAGAAAATTATTAAAGGAAAACCAGAGGGGAGCATGGGAGAAAAAGAGATGTGTAGCTGTGTTCCTGACCCCATAATGGAAGTGTAGGTATTGACAAGCTAGCACAAAAAGGCACTGAGTTGATGGCAATTCCTGATTTTCAGCCAAAAGCAAATCTATATTGGTATTATTACTGTATGTTCTGTATATATATATATGAATAATCCATTTATGGTCCTGCCTTTACAATTCCTAGCTGAGGAGAAGAAAAAACAGGCTGAAGAGAAAGCTGTGGAGATGGAGGAACAGAATAAGATTATTGCTGTGGAGAAGGCAGCTGCTGAGTCTGCTTTGGCTGAAGTCATACCTATTTTAGATGCTGCCAAACTGGAGCTTCAGAAGCTTGACAAGTCTGATGTTACTGAGATCAGGTGACTCATTTGGATGTACGGTAGCATAAGTTCCTGGAAATTCACTGAGAGACCCTTATTTGCAGGGTCTGAGCCTTGGCCTCATGTTTGTCACCTGCATGTGAAGGTCGGGACATCAGTTGTCCAGGTGCTGAGGGCACAACATAATCCTCTGGTTCCTAGCCCAGGACTTTCCCTCAAGCCTATTCTTTCAGTTCTTTGGTGTCTTTCCCATATTTCTCTATCCAGTGTTTGAGGCACTAGAAACTGCTATGACTTTTGCCTGAGCAGTGGCTGCCAAACCCCTTCATTTATCCTCTGTGTTTATTCTGTGTGAATAGGAATACATACCAGTTACTTTTCAGGAATGCTTTGATAGCATAAAAATGTATTTCTGTGCTGAATTAACTTCTCCCTGTGTTTTTATAATACATCTGGTTTTTGGGGATAGATGTAAGAGCACATCCAGTACCTGGCTATCCCTGAAACAGCAACAACTCTTCCTTCCCTGCCACATTTGTTTAGTTTTATTTCTGTCTTAGAGCTCTGGATTCTTCCTGTACTGCTTCTCCTGGTGGACAGCTGCTTCACCACCCTAGGGAAGAATATAATGGCTCAGGATTTTAGGCCTTCCACTGTTGAAATCCTTTAGAATTTCATTGATCAAATTGTCTGAACACAGGAATCTGTTCCGAGCTTTTGACTAGTTAATAATTTCTTGTATGGCCTTTTTCACTTTGTGTAGGTTGTCTTACATATAGCTCTTGTATTGCAATGACTCTCTTAACTAGAAGTACCCATGTCTGGCATCAGATGCTTTGTCTCCTTTTTCTCTTCCACTGTCTCTTTCATCTGTTTTCTAGATCCTTTGCAAAACCCCCTGTCCAGGTGCAGGCTGTTTTGGAATGTGTTCTTATAATAAGAGGTTACAAAGAATTAAGCTGGAAGACAGCCAAAGGAATGATGTCTGAGGCAAATTTCCTGCGATCCCTAATGGAGATAGATTTTGATGGAATTACACAGAGCCAAGTGAAAGCTGTCCGAGGTAAATTACTGATCTGTAGACTTGGAATGAACGTTGGATCTTGTTCATATGATTAGCCATGTCAGTGGCAATCCTTCCAGTGTTGTTTGGGAGGGTGAGATCACTTTGTGCAAAGGGACAGCACTGTCTGTAATGCTGCAGGTGCTGCACTGTTGGGATGACTGTAATTTTCAGAGTTCAAAGACCTTCTGTTGTGGTTACATCCAGTTTATAGCTTAGCTAGGGTCTTACACATTCTGATTTACAGCAGACAAGAAACAAACAGGATGGATAGCTGAGCAGGCCTACTGTCTGCTTTTAGTGACTTAGTAGAATTGCGACCTCATCTATGTGGTGGCAGTTAAAATGTGATAAATACAGAGTGGAAAGAAGGTAAGCTCTATCTAAAGCTTATGGGCCAAACTTTGCACATGCTCACAAGGGTGTAATCCAGAGTAGTTCTACACAGAGGGACATTTAGCTCTTTCTTTGAAAAGCAAATGCATCTGACTGCTGCAGATTAGAAACCCATGGTCCTCAGACATGCTGAACAACTCCTGGATGCACTCCCTTCATGGAAAAAGAACTTGAGCAATCACTAGCAATATTGTGCTTGTATTGCCACAGCCCTGTAGCTTCATCTTAAGGTTAGAGTCTCTTTAATATTCTAACAAATATTTCTTATTGTCTATTACAACATTGCTTGACAACACTCATAGGGAAAGTGGATTCTCTGAGGATTTCTACACTATAATTCAACTCACAATATTTTTGTGGTTTTAGGTGTGTTAAAGAGTCTTAATACTACCTTCAGTGACATGGAACAAGTTAGCAGAGCAGGACTGGGGATGTTAAAATTTGTTGATGCCGTGATGAGTTACTGTGATGTAGTTAAAGACGTCAAGCCAAAGAGAGAAAAGGTAGAGTGCATGGAGTTAAACTCAGAGGAGGATGAAGCATGATCCTCATAAGAAAAATAATACAATTTCTCAGACTGCCTTTTCTTTGAAGTGCTTAAAAAGAGGTGTTTAGGAGAGCTATTGCAGTAGGGGTGAGACAGGTACTCAGTTATAAATTGCTGTGTTTGTTGCGTCATGATGCTGGGACGTGGTTTCCCATCCATGCCACTGCTTGAAGGAGGAGGAAAGAGCATGTTCATTTGGAATTTCATAATCTAATGTGCTGACAAAAACACAGTTTAGAGCTTTCTATTGAAAATAGACTTCAAAACACATGGCATTTGAACAGAGCAGAGCTCAGTAGTACACAACATCCATTTCCCTTAAGCACAGACTGTTTGATTAACATTTTTTAGAATGACTGGGAAGTCAGCTGTGTTGTCAAAGGAAATCTGATGTCCAACAGATGATGCTGGGGAACTTTCTTCAGGAAAAGGTTGTTATATACAACTGACTACTGAGCAAGTATATTAACTAGATGATGAGCCTGACTATTTTTTGAGGCCTTAACACTGTTGTTATTAAACAAACCTCCCCTTTTGTCACAGGATGACGGTCCCACTGACCTCCAGTGTCAACAGGACTGTCACATGTTTTAATATACCTTGTGGGTGCAAAACTCCAAGAGATTTATCTGCTTTGAAACTGTAGTATCAGACCTTGATGTATATGTTTGTGATAGGGAGAGGTGAGTGAGAGACAGTGCCTGTTATTTCAGTTTACACTGTTCACTACCAGGACACTTTGAAATATATGAAATAGGCAAAAGAAAGCTGAGAACTTCAGATTTCTCTCCAAAGCCCTTCTTTCCTCTGATACTCTTATGCTTCCTTCCTCATGTAATGTAGGTGGCTAGGCTAGAACAAAACTATTTCTTAAGTAAGCGGGAACTGGAAAGGATAAAGGCAGAGTTGACTAGAATTCAGGAGGAACTTAAAGCTTTGGGGAACAAATACCAAGCGGCAATAACTGAAAAGCAACAGTTACAAGAAGAGGCAGAGATTATGCAGAGAAGATTATATGCTGCTGGCAAGCTCATCTCTGGCTTGGGATCTGAGAATGAGAGGTAAGTCTGGATTCAGAGAGGAATATTTTGATGTCAGAGGGTCATATGCCAGGGATAAAACTGACTCAGACTGAAATGTTTGTTTCTGAGGACAGCTAATACCTGTTCTAAGCTAAACTCAATTAGCTCTTGAAAAATAATAACAGTGTTTGATGTGGAAGAAAAAGATGAATTCAGATTAAAAGGAAGAAGGTTCAGATCAATTCAGTGTCTGTGGCCATCATAACAGTGAGAGAACAATTGATTGTAAATTTGGGGGTCTGTCTCAACCTGCATCTAAAGAGGCAGCAGCTGCAAGTTCTGCACATAAACCCCATCTCCCAGGTAGAAACTGACCCAGGATTCCTTATAATTCAGGTGGAAAAAGGAATATGAGGAGTATGAAATACGAAAGGTGAAGTTGCTTGGAGACTGTCTACTCTGTGCTGCCTTTCTGAGCTACGAAGGAGCATTTAGCTGGGATTTTCGTAATGAAATGGTGTATCAAGTGTGGCAAGGAGATATTTGCTCACGAGAGATTCCTCTCAGTCAACCATTTAAGTTAGAAAGCCTCCTGACTAACGAGGTGGAGGTTAGCAGGTATGTCCTGACAAGAAACCCAGTGACCACTGCATGTGACATTGTGAAGTGGGAGTCTGGCTCTGAATCTGTAGCACAGTTGGCATTGTGGGTGGAAGTGCACAGAGAGAACCCCTTTTATGTTTGTGTCTCAAAGATGGCAAGGAGACAAATGATTTTCTTCTGGTTAACAGAGGTATTTGGTGCAACAAACTGTTGTACTTTGCACCCCAAGGATGTGGACTGAACTTAGACACATATAATCCCTTTTTAGGAAACTTTTAAGGAGTTATCTAAAATATGTTTTCCCACAGCCCAGCAGGAGTCTTTTGATTGACTTCAGTGGATTTGAAATTACACCCATGCCCAAATAGCCCAAATTTCAACTATTTCAGGATTACTCACCAAATGCAAATGTTCTGAGTAGTGTAGTTACAAATGACTAAGACAATGAGTCAGTCTGAGCTTGACACTCTTCTCACAATCACATACACTATATGTTTCCTTGGGTGCCTAATAGTGTGCTCAATTAATAGCATAATTTTACTCACAAATGAAATGTGCTTCTCTGCCATCAAATTCATCCATTCATCTTAGCCCGATCTTTGATCCATTCCGTTCCCAGATGGGTTTCCCAGGGATTGCCTCCAGATGAGCTCTCTGTCCAGAATGGCATCCTGACTACATATGCAAGCCGCTTCCCGCTCTGTATTGACCCACAGCAACAGGCGTTGCATTGGATTAAGAAGAAAGAAGAAAAAAATAACCTGAGGGTAAAGATAAACGATCACTTTGCCTCTACTGGTTGTTCTAAAAGCTGCATAAATAACTGTCACCTTGAATGGGGAGCTGATGATGTACTGACAAATGTGCTGACTGTTTGTTATGTCTCTAAAACAGATAGTGAACATCACTGTTCACGTGACCTTCAGTTCTGTGGGATGGATTTTTTTTTGGATCTTGATTAGCCTTACTACATGCTATGTTACTATACATGATATATACTGTACATTAGTATAACCAAAAGCCTGGTGCAAATTTTGTTTTATCTCAGCTCCAGGATGGAGTTTTCCTGTAGGACAATTAACACAGGCAGAGGCACAGCTGGAACTTTGAAGAATAGTTCTCCAACTGGAAATGATTTTCCTGCCCATGGCAGGGGGATTGGAATTAGATGATCTTAAGGTCCTTTCCCGCCCTAACTATTCTATGATTCTCAACTAATCAGGATAAAAAAAGCACCTCTACTCTTTGGTGCCAGTGCAGTTTGTGTCATCTGTAAAAGGAAAGGCAAAAAGCAACAAAGAGCAAACTTCATTAGTGCTGGCAACTCTCGTTAAAATAATAATGTTCATCAAATTGAGTATCAGTTCTTTTTTCATATCTTCTCATTATTCTCTTGCAGATGGCTTCCTTTAATGATGCAGATTTCCTTAAACAACTAGAATTGGCCATAAAGTATGGGCACCCTTTCTTGTTGCATGGTGTTGATGAATACATTGATCCTGTGATAGACAATGTCTTAGAGAAGAATATCAAAGTTGTACAGGGGCGAACATTCATTGTCCTGGGTGACAAAGAGGTTGACTATGACAGGAATTTTAGATTCTACCTGAACACCAAATTATCAAACCCAAAATATTCTCCCTCCGTGTTTGGCAAAGCTATGGTTATCAATTACACAGGTAAGCAAAAGTGTGCATTTAGTAACAAAGTAGTGATTATGCTATAGTGCAAATTTAGGGCCTGGGTGGTTGTTTGAAGCAAAATGAATAAAGAATTGATAAGTCTCCCTTATACTTAGCATCTGATTTAATAGAAAATCCTTCTCACTCCTCTCTTCTAATGTGAACCTGAGCCAAGTATCTCTTCTTACATCAGTCAGGTTAGATGCTTTGGTAGAATTAAGATACAGAGTTGTTAACCAAGTCACTCTGTTGCATTGCTGTAGTTTTATGGGGTGATTGAGATGAAAGCTCTTCTGTGTGTGTATTGTGTCTGCAGTTACGCTAAAGGGTCTAGAGGATCAGTTGCTCAGTGTCATTACGGGTTTTGAAAGAAAAGAATTGGAAGAACAGAGAGAACAGCTCATCCAGGAGACAAGTGACAACAAAAACTTGCTACAAGTTCTCGAAGACTCTCTCCTTCGGGAACTGACATCTTCCACAGGAAACATGTTGGACAACTTGGACTTAGTGCAAACCCTGGAAGAGACAAAAACCAAAGCTACTGAGGTACCAGCTCTAGGCTTTTTGAAAGGATATCTATTAATAGAGTACTGTCTTTCCTTTTAAACTGTGCTCCGTCTTTCACTCTGGAAGCTAGGAATCAGTTTGAAAGGAAATTGAGAGTTTTCTCATGAATATGTTGAATCTTTCAGTACTGGACAAAGAACCAAACCAAAACAGGAAAGTCCTGATCAGGGGTAAAGTAATGGGTATTTTCAGTTCCAAAGCAAAGAGCATATGATACATTCTTTGAGCTCTGAAAGGATCTTTGTCTTGTATCAGATCTGAAATGAAAAATTAAGGTGTTTGTTACTTGGAGGATGTTGAACCTCCATCCTTGGAGGTTTTCAGGCTGTAGGTGGGCAAAGCCACAGCTGACCTGATCTAGTGGTGGTCATAGTCCAGCTTTGGGTGGAAGTTTGAACTAAAGAACCCCAGAGGACCCTTCCCACACTATTTCCTTGATTATGTGTAAATCTTTGCCTTTTTCTTAAATATGCAGAGTGGGATTAATTTTATCCAACTTTCTATTTTTACAATTCATACTGCTTCTTTTGGGTTACCTGCCCAGATTCCCTGTATAAGCCACAGAGAGAGGCAGGCACTGAATAGCTCTGCTTGTTGTGATATAATATATATACTGTATATCAGTGCAGTAATTCCATATGTATAAAATCAATGTATGGCTAGGTGATTGAAAAACTGAGTCTGGCTGAGACAACAGCAGTGGATATTGATCGTCTTCGCGATGGCTACAGACCAGCTGCCAGGAGAGGGGCCATTTTATTCTCTGTTTTGTCCGAAATGGCACTTGTCAACATAATGTATCAGTACTCACTGGCCTCCTTCTTGGAGGTTTTTGAATTCTCTCTTCGGAAGTCCATGCCCAGTCCTATTCTCCCAAAGAGGTTAAAAAACATCATGGATACACTGACTTTCAACATCTATAACTATGTCTGCACAGGTTAGTATGATTTAGTGATGGGCTGATAATGTGTTGTGAAAATGCTTCTTAAAAGCCATCTCTTCAGATGATTTATGTTAAAGAGGCAAGTTACCAAACAGTGAATTCACTAATGTTCAGTTCTCAGTTATACACTTTGCTCCTTGAAATTTACTGTTTGACTCTACATATTACCAATGTAACTTGTAAAGAAGTGTTTTTCTTAATACAGTTATAGTAAATCACTGCTATGGATCTTACATCCCTGGATGTAGCTCACAGATGCTGTTTTGACTCTGTAAGCCTGATCCAAAGCCCCGTGTTTGATCACCCTGATGTGCATTTAAAGATTGCTCCAATTCCACAAGTTTTAGCATCTGATTTTTGAAAATGTCCTTTTAACATAGGCTTGTTTGAGAGGCACAAGTTACTGTTTTCCTTTAATATGACTGTCAAGATAGAGCAAGCCGATGGCAGAGTGCCACAAGAAGAATTTGAGTTCTTTTTGAAAGGTAAAGTCAATATTTATGTATAAATCTACAGCTATGTAGAGCAACAGCTGAAAGATCTTTTGAAGATAGGTTTTTGAGTAGATATGGTTTGCTGTAAGAGCTATAGCACCTAGAGAAACCAGAGAACTGTGTTGGTTTACACAAACTCTGGGTCCTACGACTTGTATTTTGTTCACTTTGTTAACCAGCAGAGAGGCTCATCTTTCTCTGCAGATGTTGACAAATCTCACATTAGCTAATTATTAGGATGCTACCTGAGAATATAATCTTTAGTTATTTTCTGACTATGTATAAATCATTTTAGAAACATCTGCAGAGCTAAAACACTGGCTTTTGCAAGCATTTGTACGATGCCATCTTTTCTTCAGCAGATCAGTTTCATCTTACAGTGCTTCCAGAAACAAATTCCCAGTTAGCTCCTCTGTGCAGTGGGACTGTATGTGTGGTCATGCATTGGAGAATTTATGACATGGGCATTCACTCTGGTTTCTGCATGTGACCAGGCAGTGTTTCCCTGGAGAAGAGTGAACGGAAGAAGCCGTATGCTTGGCTTCCAGATCAAGGCTGGGAAGACCTAATGCGCTTGTCTGAACTATTTCCTGAGAAATTTGAATCTCTTCCAGATGATGTGGAGGGCAATGCAGATGTATGGAAAAATGTACGTGCTTTTTTTGCAATCCTCTTCTCTTTCCTTGTTTTTCTTCTGGTGTTAAACGGGCAAGTGTGATGCAATGTGCCATTGCACTCGCCAGGAGGCATGTCACCACTGGCTTTTGTTGTTAAGGCCTCGCTTTTCTTGACCTCAGTTAGTGATTGACTTATTTCCAGAAGAATTAAGGCCCTTGTTATTTCAAAAACAACCCCCAGAAATCTTTCCTGGTATGCTGGAGATGTTGTATTTTCCAGTCAAATGCCTTAGTTATTTGTCCTATTGAAGTCAGTGGAATTTTTGCTGTTGATTTCAACAGTCAACATTTCACTCATTTTTTGTACTGCAAAAGTGTACTTTGATCTCGTGGCAGTGAGTTCTATAGGCTGGTTACAAACACAAACTTGCCTTTGTTCTACCTTCAGTTTCATTCCATGTTTTCTTGTTTTACAAGAAGTCTTTCTGTGAGCATCCTGTTGTTTTTTGCTTTAGATACTCTTTTTTTGTATCTTAAGAGAATTATTTGAGATAAAGGGAAAGTACAGATGTGTTTCTGGACTTGAATACTTTGTACTGAAAAAGTTTGTATTCACTTAATGCTTTTTGTATTCACTCCATCTTTTAATATTTCTTTGCAGCTGACTGCCTTTCTTCTTTGATCTCCTCTTGTCTCTTGTTCCTCATTAATCAAACTGCTTTTCTCCACTTTTCTGGTACTTTCATTGATAGAGCCACTGGATTCATTTACATTGTCTCCCATGTTTTCTTGCCAGTGGTATGACACAGATGCTGTAGAGCAGATCCGATTCCCCATGCAGTACCAGGACGAGCTCTCAGACTTCCAGAAGCTCCTACTTTTACGGTGTTTCCGGGTGGATCGGCTCTATCGGGCAGTCATGGACTATGTTACTGTGACATTGGGTGAGAAGTAAGTCACTCTCTGCTTCCACATCCAGATCACACTGGTCAGGGTATTCCACACAGAAACTGTAAATGATTTTGTAATCTGCCTAAGCAACAGAGCATGAGTTACCTGTGTATCATTTCCGTGCACAGTTTGCAATGAGCTTTGATGTTTGTATTAAAGTCACTGCTGCTCTTATCCAAATCAGCAGTTTATTGAGCTTCTTTTCCTACCAGGTATGTGCAGCCCCCAGTGATCAGCTTTGAAGCTATCTTTGAGCAGAGCAGTCCTTCCTCACCAGTTGTTTTTATCTTAAGTCCTGGCTCTGATCCTATCAGTGACCTCATGAAACTGGCCGAGACGACGGGATTTGGAGGGGATAGACTCAAATTCCTGGCCATGGGACAAGGCCAAGAAAAGGTAACATCAGTGACAGGATAGGGCTGTGCCATGTGCAGGAGGTTGGTCTGTGAGTTGCAAATCCTGCTCTTAATGTTGTGGGCCTGTTCACAATTCCTTCCCAAAGGTCTGCTCCATTTTAAAGGGAATTTGTGATTCAGACACAATAGATTTGCCAGTCTGGGAATAATGCTTCCCTGCAGTGTGAAAGGGCATTTGCCTGATTGGCTGATTTTATGGTTTGGGTAAGAATAGATTTCAGATGATATTGTTGTCTGTTAAAAACCAGTTTTGCTGAGAAGAAGTTACTGTGCAGCCTTTCAGAGATTACTCAGTGACCCTGTGTCTGTGTATGGACACGAGTTACCTGATTGGAAGTCAGTGTTTGTTACCAAAAAGGTATCCTGCTGCTTTTCTGTCTTTCCTTAGCTTTCCTTTCTGCCATGGACACTACAGCAGGGATGTCCATAGCTTAGCAGCTGACTGAATTTGCTGTGATTTCGTCAGTGGGAGAACTCTTGTTAGACTCTTTTAAATCATTGCTTCCTGGGCTCTGATCTTCATCCTCTTCTGGGCCATGCACGCTCCTGCACTGTTGTGAAATGCTTCAATGCTCTGCATGACTTTTAATTTCAAAATTAATTAATGAAATAAAGCATCTCAGAGCAATTTCTTGTGGTGCTGTAAAAGGTCTGTTCTCAGCAAGGAGCATTCTGGTCCATCTACTAAAGTTAACTGAAAGGCTGACTGCTCAATAGCTGGAAGAAATCCACTGCACTCACTCATCAGAGTCAGTTTGCTCTCAGGATAAAGGAAGAGTTACTCACAGGTGATTCTTTCCTCCTGTTCAGATTGCTTTGCAGATGCTGGAGCATGTAGTGGTCAGTGGAGAGTGGCTGATGCTGCAGAACTGTCACCTCTTGGTGAAGTGGCTCGTCAATCTGGAAAAGGCCCTGGAAAACATTACAAAGCCTCACAATGACTTTCGCCTCTGGCTGTCTACTGACCCGACCGAGGGCTTCCCGATTGGAATACTGCAGAAGTCCATGAAGGTACAGTGCAGGGGGGAAACCGTGGGCAGGAGAACATGTCTGCTGCTCTAACTTAGCAGAACAGAGTGGTTTTGGGAGGCGTATGACCTGAACACAGCGTGTTGACTTGGGCTGTATGTACACTGGCTGTTTGTCTTTATAAGCCAAACCCTTTGTCACCATCCTCTCTAGCTTACGGTGATTTTTGCTTTGGGTGAAGGCTGTTCAGCAGGTTTATTCTGAAGCAGTTATTTCAGAGTAGAGGTTTGTGAGTAAACCTGGAAATGTGACAAATGCTCTTTAGAGTCAACTGGTGCCACAAGTGAGGAATATCTGGAGAGACAGAAACAGCCTCATCAGCCCTGATGCTGAAGTGCAGCTGAGCTCTGTGTCTCGCCTGTCAATAGTGCCAGTGGAGCAGACGTTGTAATAGGATAATGGTTTCCAGCTGCTCCTCCAGGCTGCAGCATTCATCACAAGCAGCTGAGCTGATTACTTTGAAGGCCCAAGCCATGATGCTGTCCTAATGCTCAGTTCTATGGCTGCTTTGCTTCTGTTGTGGTGAACCAGTCCTGGAAACACAATTAGCTAATTTCACAGATTTGAAAGCAGTGGCATGAGAGATCCACCGGTATGTGCTCTTTTTATCAGCGGAGTGTACTGGAGTGGTCACCTCCAGCAGTGCTTAGTGTTGCAGTGGGGAGGAGTGAGCATGAACCTATCTGTCAAGACTGCGTATGCACACTTTGTAGGTCTCATTGTGAGCAGTGAGAACAAAGGTTTTATGGCACTGAGAAAAAAGCTGCCAGGAAGCTGGCTCTGCCTCAGTTTGATCACCAGTAAAGCCCCGTTACAGACTGTCAGTGGCATGTAGGAGACACAAAAATGTGTAAAGTGCTGATATTACAGTAAATTGGATCTTCAAATACAACAAATAATGAGGTCTTTCCAATAGCATGACTATTTCTAAAATGATAGTGAGTTTCTCTTTACAGATGTGTGTTTTCCTTTGTAAATTCTATACCAGATTCTATGATTATAAAAGGTCTCTTTCATGTCTGTACTTAAGAAAAAATATCCATATTGATAATACTTTGGAAAGCTGCTCAGAATTTCCACCCTGGCACTGTAGAGCTTGGGGGGTGTGATACATTTACAGCTCATTATCCTGAGGCTCTCCAGTGATCAACAGCTTCCTGAATCACTCTGCTAGGTTGTGACAGAACCACCGAATGGTCTGAAGCTCAATATGAGAGCCACCTACTTCAAAATTCCTAAGGATGCCTTAGAGCAGTGCCCACATCCTGCCTTTAAATCCTTAGTCTACGTCTTGGCATTTTTCCATGCTGTGGTTCAGGAGAGAAGGAAGTTTGGGAAGGTTGGCTGGAACATTCCGTATGATTTTAATGAATCTGATTTCCAGGTAAGACAATGATTACAATGGTTCTTAAACTCCTGAGTTGCTCCGCTTGCTTCTGCAGACACAGTCTGCCCAGCTCTGATCCCTTCTCACAGGAACATTCTGCTTCCTGGTTTTTCTGCTGCAGACACCTGATCTTCTGTAGCATCAGTTTTGGCCACTAAAAATCATCAGATTCCAAATCCTTCATATTTACATTACCTCTCTCATGGCTCTCTTTTCTTAAGAGTATTTATGCTTT
Organism: Psittacus erithacus; assembly: GCA_009867235.2. Classification (NCBI taxonomy): domain Eukaryota; kingdom Metazoa; phylum Chordata; class Aves; order Psittaciformes; family Psittacidae; genus Psittacus; species Psittacus erithacus. The sequence continues at coordinate 36,350 of WYDI02022499.1, read as the reverse complement.
CTAATTACTTGAGAAGTTAGTTTTAAAACAAGCACTGTGTTAAATAAAACCTATCTACGTGTATAGCTCATTTATGGGTTTTTTTATCTTGCACATTCCAACAACTTCCTTAGGTCTGCATGGAAATTCTTAACACGTACTTGACAAAAGCTTTCCAGCAAAACAATGATACAATCCCCTGGAGCAGTCTCAAATATCTCATTGGTGAGGTGAGTGCCTGCACTGTTACTGAGGAGCACTTGATGGTGAAAGAATCCAGAGAAATGACTTTTCCTTTCTGCATGGGCTGTGTCCTCAAGTAAAGCTGAGCTGAGCATCCCTCCTGGGCAGTGTTGAAACTCCCATGTAGCCCTGAGCAAGTCACTTAATCTCATTGCCTCAATGAAATAGGGCCACTGTGTGTAGCTGCACCACAGGGGACTTCTGGTGCTTAATTAATTCTGAATGAGAGAGCCCTTGGGATCCTGCTGAAAGGCACTGAACAGCACAGCCTCACAGTGTTATTAGTTCAGTGTGCGTTGCTGATGGGAGCTGTACACATGTTCCCAAAGCTCTTGCCATGCAGTGTGTGGCTGTGTTGTGAATTGTATATGCAGTGTTGGTTCATGTATGTGAAATCCTGCAGAAAGCTGTTATTTTAGTCACTTTTAATCACAGCTGAGTGTGAGCCAGCACCTGAGGAAGGTGCACTGCACATAAAGCGCAGAGAAGGGCCATTAGAAGTGCCTGAAGCTGTGCTCTCCAGACTAAGATGGAAAACTTGAGAGGGGGCTAGAGGAGATGCACCTGGTGTCCAATGGGGGAGATGGTGTCACACCACACAGACACTGCAAAGGCAAAGAGCATTTTGGGCTTTTAACTGTATTTGCTGCTCCAAAAGCCAGCCCTGTAACACTGCTGCGATTCATCTCTAGGTGATGTATGGTGGGCGCGCAATCGACAGCTTCGATCGCCGCATTCTGACTGTCTACATGGATGAGTACCTTGGGGACTTCATATTTGACACATTCCAAGTGTTTCATTTTTATAAAAGCGACAAGGTTGATTATAGGATTCCACAGGGGACTGTAAAGGATGACTTTGTTGGTAAGAAATGCTTTTCCTGCCACATATGTTAGCATCAAAGGAACATAAAGGCCACCACACAATCTCTCCGTATGACATTGCTGCCCATGAGAAGCTGAAGGAACTTCAGGCAGTGCGTGTGTACGTGTTGTGGTGGTCTAGCGCACTGGTGAGACTGTTCTTGCCTTATATGAGCAGCCCCTGTAATGCGAGCTGAGGAGTGAGCTCCTCATGTCTTGAAAAGAAATAAAATCCCAGTTAACAGCGTGTTAATGTTGTTTGATACCTTTCCCAGGGGTTAAACATGTTTATTTGATCCTTGCAGTGTTTCAGTCCCAGCTGTAACGCTTCCCCAAGCAGAGCAGCAACAAAAGTCCCTGCACTATTCTCTTTGGCCTGGTAGCTGGGGTTTAATTACCATGTCTTTAGGAGCATGTTTTTGTCTTGCAGAGGCAATCGAATCGCTGCCACTCGCCAACACGCCAGAGGTGTTTGGTCTTCATGCCAATGCTGAGATTGGGTACTACACACAAGCAGTGCGGGATATGTGGAGTCACCTCCTCGAGCTGCAGCCTCAAACGGGTGAGTTCTCTATGGCTGGTTGTACAAATGAGAAACAGGAGGTGGCTGCTGCCAGCGTGTCACAGCCTGCCTCAGGGTGCACCCTGCATGGGGATGGGGGAGCACGGAGGGAAGGTCTGGCATGGGAGCAGGTCACAGCATGCCCAAGGGAGGCTGCTGCAGCAGAGCGTGAAGCTTTGAATGCCAGAAGGGGAGTCAGCCCTCAAAGCTCCCCTAGGGAGTTAACAGCAGGAAGGGGGAGCCTGTGCAGATTCAGTCTCACTCAACCCTTGTGGTTTCAGGTGAAACTGGTGCAGGAATCAGTCGAGATGAATACATTGCAAATGTTGCTAAGGATATAGAGAACAAAATACCGCAAGTGTTCGATCTTGACCAGATACGGAGACATTTTGGACAGGACCTTTCCCCTACGACCGTGGTGCTGCTGCAGGAGCTGGAACGTTTTAATAAGCTGATTGTTTGCATGGCAAAGTCGCTGGCTGAGCTACAGCGTGTAAGTAAGGACACAGCTACTGCTGCACACAGGAGCTGCAGTCAATCAGGCCTCAGCCTCTCACTGTCTTTCCAGGCCTTGGCTGGGGAAGTTGGGATGAGCAGTGAACTGGACGATGTGGCTCGGGCTCTCTTTAACGGGCAGATTCCTGGCATCTGGCGGCGGCTGGCCCCCGACACACTCAAAACCCTTGGGAACTGGATTATTTTCTTTATAGATCGGTATAAGCAGTACAGCACCTGGGTGAGTGCCTGCAGAAAGCCTTTTGTTGTGTTAATCTGCATGATAAGCTGTACACGCTGCTTTAGGTAAGTTACTTGAACTAATGGCAGTCACTGCCAAGCACCATAATGAATTGTTTCACCACAGACTGGCCTGTGAGAGCCTCGGCCCCTGCGCCTATCGGGAGGTGTGGTGGGAGGACCTCAGATTGTCTCTGTGATTGCAGGTTAATGAGTGCGAGCCAAAGGTGATGTGGCTCTCTGGCCTGCACATTCCTGAATCCTACCTGACGGCTCTTGTTCAAGCCACCTGCAGGAAAAAAAAGTGGCCCTTGGATCGTTCCACCCTCTACACCGAGGTAACCAAGTACAGGAGTGCGCAGGACATCAGTGAAAGGCCTGCTCAAGGTTGGTGGTGTTATGATTATTTGGCAACTTAATAAAGTAGTTAATAGGTGAGAGAGAACTTGCTTGGCCTACTGCGTTACTCAGCTCACACCTCCACAGACGATACTCTTGGGTTTACATCTCACAAGCTGGGCTCTGCTTTCCACTTTCCTGCAGAGCCTTTGCACACACCCAGCACTATTTCCCTTCCCAGCTCTTTCCACCCATGTGCAGGTATCTGAACCTGCAACCTCTCCCTTCCTTGCTCTCTGTATCTACTTCTTTTGAAGGGCTGGGACATCATCAGCCACAGCAGGTTTATAAAGCTCTAGTTACACCACAAATAGCGTACTGAAATGTATTTAAACAGAACATAAACACAATTATGTATGACATGTATAAATATCTTTATGAAACCTCTGTGACTAGCAATGCTCTAATTGCTAACTGTAACAAACTCTGGGTAAAGAGGCCAACCAGGCACTGCTGCTGGGTACTAGACCTGATTGGGAACAGAGGAGTTAAAAATCCCAACCTGACAAACTGAACCAGAACAAACCCCCAGGCTCTCAGTCAAAGGCACCTGGTCCCATTTACACAAAGGTGTTGCACTTTTGCCCTTGCAGGCTGCTTTGTTTCTGGGCTGTTCCTGGAGGGCGCAGACTGGGACATGGAGCATGGCTGCCTCGTCAAAAGCAAGCCCCGAGTCCTGGTGGTGGAGCTGCCCATTCTGAAGATCATCCCCACGGAAGCGCACAGGCTCCGGCTCCAGGTACTTTCCTGCAGGGGCACAATGACTGATGGGCTGCTTAACTGCCTCTGGTTTCACAGCTCACCCGCTGGCAGTGCCTTCCCTTCCCACCCCTTTAGCACGGGCAGCTGTAGTTTGTCCCTAGCACTATAGTACACAGCTGAACGCATCTCCCTGTGATAGCCGTCATTGGTTTTCTTTTCTTAGAGTCACACTCAAGGGGGTTCCTACATTTGCTGCCTTTTTTCCGTTCAGGCACTCAGGGATTGGGACACTCTTACCCCCCCACTATGCTCATTATTCCCCAGTCCCTGCAGTGACACAAAGGACATTACCTGAGTGTCAGCTATTTAAGGCTTAAACCAAAAAGAATGAATTTCTGAAGACAGTTGCCTGCCCGATGCCCTTCTTGTGCCCAGTTTCACGCTGGACTTCACTCACTGCGGTGTCCTCCTCCCTCCACGCTCTTTCAGAACACGCTCCGGACCCCCGTGTACACAACCTCCCTGAGACGGAACGCCATGGGCTTCGGCCTGGTTTTTGAAGCCGACCTTTACACCACAAGGCACATTTCCCACTGGGTGCTGCAAGGCGTCTGTCTCACCCTGAACACAGACTGACAGCATGAAGCGGCACGAGATCATCCCCACAGAGTCCAACCCATTAGGGGGGCAGAAAAGGTAATTGTGAAACTAGGCGGAGGTTCCTCACCACGGGGGGTGTGTGGTTAGTTAAACCCACCTGACTTTAAATAGTACAACAGGAAGAAGCTCTTACTGTCAATAAATGCATCTGAAGAGGAAAGTGATTTTCACCATTTGCATTTCCTTTCAGAAAGGCTCCACGCTGGGCTGTGTCCAGCAGAGGTAATGAGTTAAGTCTCGCACACACAAAGGCCTGTAGGGTTGTAAGAAATGTTTTTAATTGCCCAAAGCATCACTTCTGCTGTGCTTCGAAGCGGTGCTGTCCATCATCCTTGAACAAGCAGCAGGGCAGATCAGTCATACAAGACATGGCCATAAAAATACGGCAACAACGGCCAGAAAACCCAAACCCACTGCTGGGCAACGCAGTACACGTACAGTAGTAACACACAGAGTAACGCTCTTAAACCATCCCTTTTCCAGTAACGCCGCTTTTACCTATCCCTCCCCACCACTCCCACAACTCCCACCACACAACCAGGCAGGCACAACACAGAGCCGTCTCTTGGGCTTCAGAACAGCAAGAGCCCGAGTCACAAGGGAGCGCGGGGTGGGCCCAGGAGGCCTGAGAGCTCCATCTCTGCCTGTGCTGGCCCATGGACAGCGCCAGTGTCACCCTGCCTGTGCCTTTGGGGGAGCCGACAGGCAGGGATCCATAGCTCCTGAGGGACACACACCAACACACAGCTGCAGGAAAGCTTACAGGGGCAGACTAGAGCTGGGAAGGGGAAGGACAGAGGGCAGGCAGGGATCCTTCATCAGCTTTCACTGGGATTATGCGTTCCAAATATTTAAAGGCACATCATAAGCTTAGCAGCATTTGGGAGCCATCGTTTCCTGCTGCTCCTGCTCAGAGGCTGCAGACGAGAGTGAAGCAGAGGTGAGCTGGAGGTGCTGATCACAATTTAAGAAGAATGGTCAATTTGTGCTCCTTTCCTCAAACCACAGCTCCCGCTATGCCTTTCTTTCCTAGGAAATACGTGATAAAAAAGAATCAAGTAGTCTAACAGCCACTGGGTCTACCTGTTGCTCACTAGAAAGGAGAAGGGGAATGGGGGCAAGTGCAAGGCAAGTCCATCCCAATCCACAAGGACAGGACTCCAGGATGGCAGGTTCTCCTCCTGTAGGAATTGGATACATCGCTTAACTGTTAAAATTAAGACACACATTCAAGGGGGACAGCTCAGCCTCCAGGCTGGCGGAAGCCAGCGCTGGCTAACAGTGCCCAGAACAAGACTCAGGTTTTTGGGAAACAAAAATCATCCCTTTAGAAAAAAAGTGCAGGTTAGAGCATAAAGACCCATTTCCATATTGGACAGCCAGGTATGTTCTCTCCCTGGAAAAGGAGCTCTGAGCCAGTATGGAAGGTGCTACAAGTGCAGTGTGCTGACAGAGTGAAATGTTTAATGGAGCCATTCAGTTAAAAACTGAAACAAACCAAAAACGCTCTCCAAACACCCCGTGTTCATACTCTGAGATCATTAACCCTTTAAAAGAGTGCTTTACCCTCACCACCCCTAGTGTTAAACAAAGCCACAAACCAAAGTATTTGGGATTTATCAAGTAATGCTCAGGACTTTGAGACAGAGAAACTAAGAACACAGTTTGCAGCCAGGTGCATGTGAAGAAGACGATGTCCTTCGCTCACTTTAATGTGCTTCTGCACTATCTTCAACACTAGTGTGAGAAAGGCTTTGTCATGGAGGTCGGTGCGAAGTGCTTATGTGAAGCCAAAGGAGCCCCCGGCAGCTGGAACGCTGGCAGCCGTTCTAGTTAGGTTTGTTTGCACTAACAGTGATTCACAGCGCAGCCCGCGCCTTCGTCCACACAAGTGGTTACAACAGATGGAGCGGTGCGCAGAAGCAAGCGGTCAGGTACCCCTGATTTGGCCACAGCATGTAGTAGTTAAACACCTTGCCATGTGAACACAGTCCTATTAGGTTTCATTAGGGGAGAGTAATCTATTAATGATGGATCTGGAAGAAGTTTGGCATGCATGGGGCATCAAAAGAAACTTTACTGCAGGTGCTAATTATCCTACAGGATCACAGTGCATAAACAGCAACAGAAGAGAGCATTGCAGTGGTTTTACTCAAACAGTTCTGTCTGTCCCTGAGTGCTTCCTGACCACTTTGCTTCCATGGACCTGATCCACCGCCAGTGTTTCCACCTCTGGCTGGGGCTGGGCTGGCACGGCGTGGTGGATGCGATGCGCCACCCCAATGTGGGCCTTGTGCGGCTTCTCCCGGGCTGGGCTGTGGGACTCACCCGGGGCACGGTCTGAAGCGATGGGTGGAATAACCAATGGCCTCTCCTTAACGAGATGCACCTCTGCCGTCTCCCTGGCCAACAGGAACGGGGTGGGATCCGGCATGGCATCCACGGGCTCTCTCAACAGCAGCTTCCGGCTATCCGACCCTATTCTGTAGGCCTCTTCGAACTCGGGGTTCAGTGGTGTCGACAGACTCTTCTTCATTCTGCGCCGCGGGGTCTCTGGCAGTTTGTCTTTGGGAGGGGACGGCTTATAGCTGGACAGCACGGGACTGCCAGAAGGGGTCGCCTCCGAAGTCCCACTCGAGCTCATCAGCTTCTTCTTAGTGGCATGCAGCTGGGAAGTTAAGTAGGCAATAGTGCTGGCTCTCTGCTCTAGTTCACTCGACAACATGTTGAGCTTATGGCTTTTCATTTTCAACTCTTCCAAATACTTCTTTTCTCTCTCTTTAATGGTGTTTTCCAGCACCATTATCATCGCGTTCTTTTGTTCGAGTTCTTTCAGTAATTCATTGTTTTCAGCCTCTTTGGCTTTCAGCTGAGCTTCCAAATCTTTGCACTTACTTTTGAGTTCATCGCTTCTTGAACTGCCATTTTCTACAAGAACAGGAAAAGCAGAAGTGTTTCAAGTTAACAATAGCCACTAGGAAAAAATAGTGCAGTAGGGTTCCTTTTGCCATCCCAAAGACTAAGTGCAGCTAATGCTCTGAAAATTACTGCCTTTTCAGAAGCAACGGGACAGCTTTGAAGGAAATGGTGCCACTCACCATGGTTTAATGGCGTTGATACTAAGTGGAGATGCTTCAAGTGTTCTGGGGAACAGGGATTACAGAAACCATGCCTGAACCTGATCAAAATCTGAGCTATTTTGGAAATCCTTTGCTTATTAAAGAGGAACTTCTCCCCCTGCCAATGTCAGACTGGCTGGAAAGGGTGGTGGAGCTGCTGCCACAGCTCACCAGGAAGAGGAGCTCAGGCTTCAGCTTCCCCTCTCTGCAGGCAGCTGCAGCCCATGACTCTAAGGCTAAGACTCCGCACTAAGGCTGACAGTGAGGACATGTCAGGAACAGACAGGCTGACACATGGGGTGTAATTACAGTACCGGCTAATAACAGTATCACTCTTCTACCCCTGAAATGAACATCCTACGTTCCCATACAGCATGCAGGGAACTAACTAGTCCGGTAAGAATGAGGAGTCAGCAGTTACAGTTCCTCTATTGCTGGCTCCCAAAGATTTCCTGTGCGACCTTGGTAAAGAACTTGTGACATTTACTTCATAAATTAAGTCTGGAAAGTAGAAAACTACTGTTATACCTTTGGAATTTATACAGTCAACATCCCAAGTGCAAAGTATTCTCACCTACTTGTGATGGAAAAAATGCAGACACTGAAGAAGAGGAGGAAGTTTAACATGAACATTGAAAGAAAAGTGCGGTGTGTTCCTTACCTGACAGGTCTGCACTCTTTACAGTCAGCTCATAGGTTAAATCTGAGGAGAAAAGTTGGGGTTTTTCGTTAGAACATCATCATTACCCCATGCACCACCTGGAGAGCACATTTACAACGGCACACTTCAATAAAAACATAGGAAACTCTTCCCCCCACTTGACGCAATAGAGGAGATCCAGTGCACTTTATCAAGTCTGTAAAACAAGTGGAACTATGAGCTTTGAAAATAAATACAGAAATCTTGACTTCATGATCATGATCATTCACGAGATACACACCAATCACCCTAAATGTATGCTGGTGATGGGTGCTGTTGCCGAGGTGTCACAGCTGGAGGAGGGAGCAATCACCCCATTCCTGTGAACAGAATTAAGCACTGAATGGGCTGAGTGCTCTCCCAGGTACCTGTGCAGTGCTGCTGCAGGCGCCGGATCTCGGCGTGGAGGCCCTTCAGTGTGTTGGCGTGTTCTCGCTGGAGAAACAGCAGGTTCTTCTGGGCGCTCTGCAGCTGGTTCTCCAGGTTGGAAGTCGCCATCCTGACATGCAGTCACCTGTCGGTGAACAGATGTAGAACTGCATCAGTGGGTTGTCCTGCATATATGAAGATCCTTTCTCTATTGCCAGGGTCAGCAGGGATAGCAGCATTCCGCTGTTAATGCACTGGGAGGCAATCAGCAAATACCACAAAAGGTTGTTTTCTTGCATGACTATTACAATTAGAAGTGCTCTAAGTTCATAGAAAGCCTCATTTATACTCCAGGCCAGAGCAGTTTCCTTGCAGAACAGCCTTATAAAACTGAGCCTTGGCTATGGCAGCACTCCCACTCAAATAAAGACAGGAATGGTAAAGTGCAGGATGCTGAGGTGCCCCTGTGCTGCAAGGCCTCTGATGCTCCTGATAAGGCACCAGTGGCTAGGGTGGAAAGGCTAAATTCAGTTATCACTGTAGTTCTATAAGAGCAATCACAGTATTTAGGTTACACAGGTAAGAATCAGGACTCCTGCTGCCTGGGCAACCGTCTGTGATGACATTGCAGCCACCGTCTGTACCCATGGCACCACAAGTTGTGCATAAGAGAGCTTAATTCTGTCCCATGGCTGCCCTTAACAGGCTCGTCTCACCATGACAAGTGTTATCCTTTGGGCTCTTTCTGGTATGTAGTTTTATGACAAACATCTGATTCTACAAGTGTAAAATTGGTAGAGCACACACTCACAGTAACACTGCTGTCAGTCCTGAACCGAACACAGCCCTGCTGTGTTCATACTTTCTACCCCCAAAACAACACCAGACTTACCCCTACATGTATTTAACTGTAAAAACATCAGGTGAAGGCGTAAGAGACTTTCAAGGAACCCACTTGTGAGCAAGGGGCAAACCAGAGCACTTGGTTACTTTATAACAGAGATCAAAGATTAAATCCTGTGCTTGAGAGGAATGAGGGCACCGGTGCCAACTTGCACTTTGTCGCATGGAATGGGTCACTTTGCAGTCACCATCGTTAGCAAGCAAGCAAAAATCATGGAGCAAAAACATTCTCAAAGGAGGTTTCTGGCTAAATCAGAAATAAAGGAGTTGTGCCACAGGCTCTTGCTCTATGACTTCTTGAGAGCAGCTCCATTCCTGCCACTGCGCATGCATTAAGGACCACCTGAAGATGGACCTCAGAGTCCATAGTGATTACTGTGGGGCACCATTAATTGTAAGTACTGATGATATTTTAACTGTGTTACAAAGTGACATCACCTTGTTCCCAAAGCTGATTTCAGACAGGAGCTTTACTGATTCATCTACTTCCTTACGTGACTGTTCTGCTGTTACCCACTGAGTACGAGAGCAGAATAAACCCTGCAGGAGGCCATGCCCCCCCATCGCTGAGCTCACACTGTCTGGTACAATGAGGCTCAGAGGGGAGGTTCCATCAAGAAATGCATTTTCCACATGAAACTCTGAGCACTGGCAGTGCCAGGTGAAAGAACAGCCTACGCCTGGTATGCCAGGGCCTTTACTCTCACAATGGTTACTAACAGTGGCTTCATGCCTGTAACTGCCACCTGAGCAGAGAAAGGCTTCACCACCAGCAGCAAGCGGTGTTTGTAACTCGGTCCTTGCAAATATAAGTGCTTTTTAAAAACCAGTTTCTAAGTGTTAGAAAAAGCAAAACAAGGCTGTCACTATGACTCTCCTCTCTTGGTTCTTCACTGTGATCTCTTGCATCTCAAAGATCACACTAGGAACTGCCTGCTCTGAAGGGAAGAAGGAAATAAACAGAGGCAGGCTGGTTTTCCGGGCTTAGGAAGAAAACAAGAACTACCAGCACCAGAGCATCCGGTAGGTTAATGAGTGACAGCAATTAAATCAGCTCACTATGAATTCTACCTGCAGCCCCCTCTGCATCGCGTAGTTTCCCTTCTCTGAGGATACAGGATGAGGGGCTGACTTTCCCACAAGCCTCCCGCAGCTCCCTGTGCTGGTGCAGCCTCGTTGTCTGCCCATCTCCTGCCTTTCCTTCAAGGGAAAGGGAAGGCCACAGCTTCTGCAGAGTTTATGGGCAGCAGCTTCAGTTCACACTGACTACCCTGCCCTGTCATGGCTTTTTATATGTTAGGTCCTTTTTATGAGGCCATATGAACGCTGTGTAATCCCTGCGTGCGTGCTCTGGGGAATAGCCAAAACCATCTGCCATAAACACAGGGAAAGGGGAAATTGTCTTACATAGACAGATGCTTTTGCTACAAAACCTGCTTAGAATTGCATGAATCAGTATCAACAATAACACATTCCCAGCCCCAAGTCAATTTATACCTATTTTACATCAAATCTTGAGCCACAAAATTAAACCTAGCATTTTACAACGAATCCACTTCCTTGTTTATTTAGGTCAGGTGAAGATCAAAAGACACCATGGAAAAACTACAGACTGGTTTTTAAAGCCAAAACATTCACAAGTGTCACAAAGTGAAACCATGCACTGGAACTTGAAAAAGCCATTCTAGATTAACAGCCACCCTTTAATTCTGCATCCTCAAGTAGACCATTAGTGAAAGCTATGAATTACATAATACATCTTATTTAATGTCAGCCTCAAATCTGTCAGCAGCTCATAGGATACGGTGAGACGCACTTGACCCATACTCTCATAAAGTTTTCAGATGGGAAGAGGCTCAGCAGTAAACCCCAAAACCAAATATAATTAAAATGAAATGATAGTTGCTTTTAATACAAGTCAGTGAATGTTTCCCCACCACTTCCCTATGCAGATGCTTTGACCTAGTTCCAGGAATATTGCTTAGTGGGATTTACAGCTACTCCAAGTTCCTCAACAATCCTTAACCTGCTGTTTCTTGGTGTGCAGCACGCACAGCCACAAATGACATCTAAATCTGCCTATCAAACAGTTCTGGGAATGCACTGAATTGATTTCACCTCCTGCTCTCTGAAACAAGGCAGAATGTGCAGCCAGAAGTAAAAGTGCAAGAGAAAGAGCAAAAGGCAGAAGTCAACTAGCCCTTAACAGCCCCGATGAGCAATCTTTGCTTCCTCACCATGGAAATCCATGGGACAGCTCTCCAAGCAACCAGTCTCTGGCTGGATTCCTACAGATAAATTAAGCCAGTGCTGGGAAGCAAGCTGTAACTGCATAGACCACAGAGCAGTTGGATCACTATGGCTCCCTCCTCCTTTTTCCCTTGTCTCCAAAGCAACTTTAAAAATCAAAATCAAAATCCAAAGTTTGCTCTGCTCACACAATAGGAACTGTGCAATGCCAAGTTGGCAAACTCCCACAAGGAATGCAGATGGCATTTGATAAGGATGATAAAACAAAATGGACTTGCAGTGTTCAGTGCCATGATGGTAACACACCTCCTCTTCTGCAGGAAGACTTGTGCTGAACACTAGCAGTATCCAACCAGTTACACACATGTTATCCGGATGGGATGCTGCATTCGACCCCTACAACATCTCATTTCACCACCACCAAATGTTTCTAGATACAGCTCAAAGACTGAGCCTTGAGTCCTCCAAACAATGGATTGAAAATTTCTCTTTAATATAGTCTAGGAAGAACAAATGGAATGAGTTAAACAGCATTCCCTCGGGAATGTCAAGTGCAACACTTTAATCCTTGCTGCACCTACCTAAGCCCTCATCTTCCAGTGAAGTGGAGAAGGTAACAGAACATTCTTGCAAGCTCACTTTAAAAAGGAACTGCTCAGTCTCCTCTGAAAGTGCATGTTCCCTTAAGAAGGGAACAAAAATCGATCTGAAATTGCAAATGAAAAGTACAAAACAAGAGCTTCCAAAATGCAACTTCATTTCATGCTCACCATAAAAAATTGCCACCGTTTTAACATCAAATTTCACCTTGCAGAGGATGTGCAGGCTCCAGGCCTGTTCTGATCCTAAGTATTTGGATAGAGTTCAAAATATTCCAAGGCAGTGAGCATCTGGCTGTGTGTTAGGTGCCTTTGCACAAAATCAGAGCATCTCTGTAACCCACTGCGAGCAGAGGAGGGAGATGCTAATCTATGACTTTAGAGGCAGTCCAAAGGAAGCTACTGGAACAAAGCCCAGACAACCACAGTTATTTAACATTTTCATTCCTGCTTGGTACCCACTCAACAAAACAGAATAACCTTTTACATGGATGGGGTGACTATCACCTGAGAAGCTGTGTTACTGCTCTGCTAACACATATCCAAGTCTTCTTGAAACATATATGGGCAGGTAGGCTCTTTCCTCTTGACTGATATTCAGCCAATGTCCCCTCGAACTACGTCAAAAGCTGCCCAAATGATTTTTGCATGCTATACAAAATACAGTTTCAAGGTCTTCTCATAAAAACCTTCAATGTTTCAGCCAGTCCCTGTTTCAATGCTGTCACTGAACTGACCAAACACTTCCAAATCATGTAGCCCTGATGATAAAATGCCCATCTGACAGACACTTGGCTGTTCTTTGCTTAGATCAGCTCTCCATCTCCAGAGACATGCCATCCCCGAAGTGTGGGTTCAGCTTATTCCAAAGGACACAGCAAAGGAAACCCTACAGTCTCCAGACCAACTCGAGGGCTTTGCTATCCTTCTGCTTAGATATTTGCTCTCAGTTCCCCCAACCTCATACCATTCTACTCCTACTGCTGTCGATTCGGCAACAACACGGTTTAATCACAGCCTCAGATTTATGTTCCCCCCTCACGCATCTGTGCATTAGACTAAACCACTTAAACTAGTCCAATATTTCTTGAAGTCACGCTTCTCTGTGTGCTAGGCCTACACAACCACCTTCACAAGGTCTTTCCCCTCCTCCAGTGCTCCCTCACCATAAATGAGTACATCTTCCAGCAACAGCACTACCCCCTCTTCCCCCGCCTTCAGTGTTCAAGTATAACAATGCTGACGTGTAATTATTGTGTAATTATTGTTTTCATATTCTTTTAGCTTGTGTGTTTTAAGCCAAGCAAAATTAGCACTTCTTTCCTGGAGACAACTGAGGGGAAAAGGCAATGTGCCACTCTCCTCCCAGAAGAAGGGGATGATTTTGCTTTCTCAGCTCCTTTTCGATGCTATTTCTCTCCCTTGTTTCTCTGCCTGGCTTCCCCTTTGTTTTCTGCTCAGGGATCCTGCAGACTCTTTACAGTTAATCTCCGAGAGTCCCAAAGGAAGCACAGGGTTTAGTATTTTAGAAGGAGAACTGTTTTTTGTTACTCCTACAGCAATTGACATGGCAGCAGGAGGAACAATTAAGCGGACACTCCGGGCAGCAGTGATTAATTCTCCTAGATGATCTAAATGAACAAGCTAGTACTCTGCACTAAAATTGCTGGTCACTTACTGTTTGTCTACCTGAAATCACAAGGACTGACAGGAATGATTCACATGGAGTTTCCCCTGTCCTTGAGACCACTCAACCCCAGGAATCAGATGCTGGATCACTACTGGGATGGAGACCCTTGAGAAGCAAATCAGATGGTCCTGCAGCGGCACCTCACACAGACACAGTTATTCTGACCCACATGGGCAAGGCTACTTTGTAATTTAGAGGAACAGGCTGGTTCCCTTCTGCTTTCTCACGCAGGGTCCTGGTGAATGGCCTTTATTTTATTCGCTCCTCCATTCTGAGGATAAAATAGGTTGACATTTTAATATAAACCTCCATCAAAGACATAGAACACACACTACACGCCAATAACATCCAGCCAGTTACACTATTACAAAGGCATGTTTAGCCTTTTTAGTAAAGCCAACTGCTTTTGTCAGAATAATATTCAGTTCCCCCTTACTAACACAGTACCAGTGCTACACACAAAACTAACTGAGCCTGACTATGTATTTTTCAAAGTCATTAAGAAAGCTCTCCAGCATCAGTTAAAGCTGAATCAGGCCTTAAGCTAGTAAAGTGGCTGCGAGAGGGTTTTGTATGAGGGTATGTTAAGTATAACTCCAAAGTCATGCTTAAACACATGCTATTTTGTGGAAAAGTCACAGTGTTTTTATCAGATATCAAATATTCACTATGAACACTTCATGTTCTCTTTTAATTCTATTCCTTATGATGAGTAACATGTGACTTGAGTAAAAACAATTGCCAGTTCTGAATGCTCGCTGAAACATAAACCAAGCAAATTACTACACTGGTTTCACGCGCGAGACTTGAGCATTTCTTTCCTCCATAACAGGCAGATAACCTGCGAGCACGCATCTAGCCAGCCAGCCCAGCTGTGATTGCGTCTCACCCATTCCGCTTGCATGCCCTGAGCACGAATTTACTGTTGCACTTCAGAAATGCTCCGAAACCACCTTCCTGGTGACTCAGTGAACCAGGTCAGGGAAGTGGGTCCTGCTGACAGCGAGCCCATTTGCCCACCGGCTGGTTTTCAGGTGCCAGGTTCAGGCAGCACTGGGAGAAAGTGGAAAACAATAAAAATAAAGACCGTAAGGTGGGCAGGGCAGGAACAGGCAGCACTGCTCCCTGCACCAGCACCGGGCTCACCTGAGCTGCAGCTCCCACACCAGAGATGACCTCCAGAGCTTACCTGGAATGCTTGTGAAACACAGCCAAAGGCACCAAAGCCTTACAGCTAAATAAATCTGTTCTCCGAGGAGAGAGCCATGTACGGAGAACACCTACTGTTAACAGCAGCTCTGCACAGCAGCACAACTGCTCTGCAGGCAGGCTCACCCGGCTGAGGAGTGTGCTCTTCTCTAATGCATTATTTTGTGCTGCTGTTTCATAAGCCATCGATTTTATTATTTTAGAACAGCAACTACCATCAAACATAGAAAAATTGCTCTCCACTTCGCTAAAGTAAATGTTCTGAGAGCTGATGACGGAGGAAATTTAGTAGTGGTGATGACCTATGGCTAAATCCTTCCTTAAGCAAGTGTAACATTTTTTAAAGTAAATAGGATACCAAGACAAAGAATTTCAAATAGGTGCTTTATACTCTTACTTACATAACCCAGGTACCTCAAACGGAGACAACAGAACTGTACTCAGCTTGAATCAAGCTTTGCAAAGCAAACCAGCACAGGGACTTTATTACTCAGCAACCTGCTGCTAATGGCATCACTCACACGAATTTTTCCAGGCAGACGGACACTTCCTGAGCTCCACACCTCTGCTCCACAGAAACGCGATACTCCGCACCTTTCGTGCCCTCCCTCGGGGCACTGACTCAGATTACAGGGAGCTACTGTTCCGGGCGCGTTTCCAGCCTTTCTAGAGGCACCTATTGTTCTGTTCAGGGAGAAGCATGAAATTTAACAGTTTTCAGCCAAGCGATGTTGTTAAATAACATTGATCTGAAATCCTGTCTCAGCCAAATAATGAAGACCAACAAGCGGCAACGTATTTTAACATTTGAAGTATAAACCAAAGGTTTTCTGGGAGTGAAATGAGAGCAAACATGCTCCTCCATAGCAGGAAAGAAACAGGGATCGAAATAAAAAGGCTTTTTTTTTTCAAGGGTTACTTAAAAGCACCTGCACAAACAGCTTGAGAAGATCTGATGCACTCCGAGGGCATTGTTTTCACCAGTATTTTGTCATAGTAGCAAATAAAGGCATTGCTCCCATCTGTAGTACCGTGCTTTTTAATATCATGAGAAATGAGCCGCTAGATCACCATAAAACACTATTAGACACAATTACTCACTGATCACATGGAGATATTGAATAACACCCATCATCACACTGCCAGAATCCCTGTTTACAGGAAGCCAATTTTTATATCACTTAACAACAAGCAGAGACTAATCAGGCACACATCCATGGAAGATGCTACAACCATAGGGTGCACACAGGATGTATAAAGGATGCCAGGCCTTGTCAAGTGAGTGAAGGAATCAGAGGCGAGGTACAGCAGGTACAACTGGGGCATGGGGTTACATTCAGACTTGGCTCACTATTCATGATCCTCATTTCCTTTTCCAGGTATCACATCAGTGCACCAGAAGGGAGCAGACAGATTGTTTCAGCTGCTGCAGATGCAAAGGAAACCAGAGCTGTGGTGATAACGTTTCCGCCTGAACAAAGGGCACCCTCCCCACTGCAGCCCCACGGGCTCTGGGCAGCAGCACTCGGTACCTTGTTCCCACGGACACACAGGCTCTGCCAGACTGTTCTGACAATGCTGCTTATGGTTACACAATATCAGCTTATTGCAGCATATTCCTACCAGTAACAACAGTGTGGAAGCTGCAGTAAGACATGGACTTAGGTCTGTGCTTCTCTTGTTTCACAGATACTCACAATGTTTTGTTGTGCTGCAGCAGACACTAAAGAAGCTGCAGAAAGCCAGAGCCAAGACCTGTCATGCAACTATCTTCATTCAACGCAAATATCCTTAGAGTTTTTTCCTTTCCTCATCTGTGGCTTTGTTTCCTAAACCAGCAGTAGGAAAAGCCATGCCCTTGGCTAGTCAAAACATACTTACCTCCCTGACAGCATCAGGTTATCTGACATGCTCAGTTTTTGGTAAATCACTGCTCATCAAAAGCCACCACTGTTAGTTACTAACAGACACACAGATACATACAGATGCACAAATATATACAGAAACTGTCACTCACCAGCAAAACCAGTTCTTAAGCATTATACATAGTTTCAGAAAGACGGCATTTGTTCCCTGTGCAAAGTAAATCACAATTTGCTAAATGTCTTTAAACTTCACTCTTAGAAGTGAGGTTCAAGACGAATAAGATGAATTCCATGACAGTGTTCTGTTTACACAAGTATTCCAATGCATTGTGAATCCTGAGGCTATAAAAGCAATCCTTCAAAGTTTTATCACTTTAAACCACCATTTTTTAAGCCATAAAAAAAAAATGAGACACTTTGAAACGAGACAGTAGCAAAAGTAAACTTGCAAACCAGTTTATCTTAACTGTATTCCCTCTGTTATACTGTTTATAATGGTAAAGAAATATTTCACTTTGCATTACAGTGCACATTCTGGAATAATAGCATTGGGGAGCTTTTCTTCTGCCTATTGCTGTTAAAGGATTGACTCATGTAGTAGATCTGGATGAACAAATACATTGTATTTAATACCTACAGGAACAGTTTGATTTAGAAGTGACAAATGTATTTTGTCATTTATAAATGGCAAAAAATACGTTTACAAAAATCATTTAAAAGCCCTGAAAGCGTGCAGTTATACCTGAAACGTGCACTAAGGAAAACAGCCTCAAGGAATGAAATAAGAGTCTGAAACAACTCTAGGACGGAAAACTACATATAGCATTTGGATTGGTCATGAGACTTTCATCTTTCCTAAGGGGATGGGGAAAGGAAACTTTACCGATACACTAAGGAGAAGTATGGCAATAGGATGAAAACAAGCAGTCAGGCATCAGTTTAGCCAACATTCACCTTTTCTATTGAAGCAGCTAATGTTTTCCTGTTGTGACCTCCTGATCTTTGTTGTTTCACTGAAAATAACTGCTGGAACATCAGTACAACCAAAAGCTCAAAAAATTAACAGTATCACAAGTCTGCCATTATCTGCTTACAAAGCACTTGTTTTAAACAGGCAAATCAAAACGCAAGGTGCAGTTTAAGAGCATAAATGCGTCTCCCACAGGTTCAGTCATAATAAAGCACCACAGAATTACATTCACTAATTAGTAAGTTACATGAAAAAAGGGACTGCATTTACAGTCACATCCTTTTGTCTTTTTAAATTTAATTTAATAATCTGCACTTCAAAAGCATCAATTAAAGCTTTTTAAGCTTAAGCACCTTCCCACACAGACAAAGCAAACAAGTACCCTGGATGCTTCTTATGCACCTGCAATGCAGATCAAAATGGATAATTCCACCCTCAGCGCTGCCTCAGTTCCTGCACTTTTATTTACCTTCACTGTCTCAGCTTTACAGGATTTAATAAGGCAAACTCAGACGCATACCCCTGCTGTCCACGGTAGGAACGGCCCCTCCTTCCTCCTCGCTGTCCCACCCTAAGTCCTGCGTAGGGAAACAGAGCATCTATGCGGCTGGAAGAATCTCCATGTCTGAGGACGCCCTGCACTTCTTTGCTGCCATAGCCACAAGCGACATTCTCCTCAGAAGGAAAAACCTCGTCTCAAATGAGGACTACTCCCTACCCACCCCAAAACGTACAAACCGCACCCATTCATCCATCTTCTGTCTGCAGGCCCCGTGTTACTCCTGCAAACAGCACTGTTGTCGCTCTCTCGAGTGAACGCGTACCCTACAGAAGGCGGCGGTGAAGGATGCGATGTTCACCCTGCCCCAGCGGGTGCGGTGGGGTCAGCAGCGCCGCTGATGCCCGCCTGCCCGCGCAGACACCCGCAGGAGGGAGGCGGGCGGGCGGTCGGAGCGCTCCCTCCTGAGCGGGGATACATTCACAGCCAGAAATCAAAGGAGCGTCCTTGCCCCTGGGCCAGCACAACGGACAGATGCGGGTGAAGTGGGAAGCAGGATAACGCCTTTTCTCCTCTTCAGCGACCAGCGAAATGGCCTTTACGCTGTCAGAAGAGGGAAGGAGGCACTTTGGTGCAGCGCCAGCGTGCCGCGGGCAGCAGCAGCCCGTCCCGCGCCTCAGCCGCCGCAGTACCGCGGGCGCCCCTCGGCCCGCCCGGGCTGCCGCTGTCCCCGCCTCTTCCCCACTATGACCCAGCACCGCGACCGACCGCGGAGAGGGGCCGGCGGGGACCCCGATCCCGATCCGCCCCCGGGGCCGGGCAGGCAACGGGCGGTGGGTGTGTGAGGGGGGGGGAGGCCTCAGTCCCCTCAGGGAGCGGCGGTGCCGCTCACCCGCCCCGCGCTCAGCCCCGGGGGTCGCGGCGCCGTTACCGCCCCGCGGCGGGCGCAGCGCGGAGGGGACAGGCTGCCGCGCACCGCCCGCTCCCGCAGCCGGCCCGGGGCCGCGCCTCACCTGCTCAGCGCCCCGCGGCCGGGCCGAGTCTCCGCCGCCAGCAGCGCGCAGCAGCCCCGCGGGGCCGCACTCACCGGCCGCGGCGGGGACCGGGGGGCGGCGGCGCAGGCGCAGGTACGGCTGCGGCAGCCTGGGCCGTCGCTATGGCAACGGGGGGTGTCAGCGCTGCCACCGGCAGCGGCCTTGTCCCCGCCCAAGGGCGGGGCGCGCGGGCACCGGGCGGCGCGGGCGCGGTCTTGTGCGCTACGGTGCGCGCAGCCGCGTCGTGCGCATAGCAGTGCGCGTTATCGCGTGCACGATAGTGTCGTGTGCACAACAGTGCGCGTTATCGCGTGCACGATCGTGTCGTGTGCACAGCGGCGCGCGTTATCGCGTGCACAATCATGTCGTGTGCACAACAGTGTGCGCTATCGTGCGCACAGACGTGCACATTTGTGTGCACAGGAGAGCACTATCGTGGGCACAATCATGTCGTGTGCACAACAGTGTGCGCTATCATGTGCACAAGAGGGCACTATCGTGGGCACAATCGTGTTGCGTGCACAACAGTACACTATCATGTACACACTCGTGCCGTGTGCACTATCATGTGCACTATCGTGTCGTGTGCACAATCATGTTGTGTGCACAGTGTTGTGCACAGTTGTGTGCAGGGTCGTGTCATGCGCACAGTGGCCACACAGAATCAACTAGGTTGGAAACACCGTGGAGATCATCAGCTCCAAGCCTTCCCCAGCACTGCCGAGGCCACCACTAAACCGTGTCACCCAGGGCCTCTTCTATGCGTTATCTGAACACTTACAGGGATGGGGAGTCCAGCACTTCTCTGGGCAGCCTGTTCCAGTGCCTGGAAACTGGAACATACATAAAGCCATAGAATGGCTTGGGTTGGAAAGGACCTTAAGAACATTTAGTTCTAACTTCCCTGCAAGCGCTGCCAAATGAGTGCAGGTCCAGGTGGAGCGAGCTGCCAAGGGTGCCACTCCTGGTGTGCCCATCTCTGCACATGGAACAAGATACCCAGAGAAGCTGTGGCTGCCCCATCACTGGCAGTGTTCAAGGCCAGGTTGGACGGGACTTGGAGCAAGCTGCTGTAGTGGAAGGTGTCCCTCCCTGTGGCAGGGGGTTGGAACTGGATGAACTTGAAGGTCACTTCCAACACAAACCATTCTATGATTCTATTCACTTTGGTTCTGCAATCTCATTTCTGCATGAGCACACGCATGTGACCTTAGACTGCACATCAGCTGGGTTAAGCCTTGAATGTGCAGCCATATGATATCAGATACTCCTTGCACATCTGTATTTTCTGCATACAACCATGTGGAAGATTACGCCACATGCCATAGTCACTGATTATAGTGCTGGCAGGTGCACACGAGTTCAGATGAACAGTGTGTGTGCTGGCAGACATGCACGGGAATTCCCATGCTGCTAATGAGCACAGAGAGGTTGGTACCGTTGGCATTTGCCCATCACAACGACATTGCACATGTAGGAACAGCCCTATTGCATGCAGATTTGCACACAGTGTCTTTTCTGTGTTTATAACAGAAAGAAAATGCTTCATTATGAAGGGCTTCAAAATTAAGAGAGAGAAGCTTGATTTCCTCAAGCAGCCAACAGAAAAAGCTGATTAAAGGCTCTGAAAGTTAGAGATACTATTTTTCCCAGGAAAGGGAAGCATCATCCGCAACACAGATAGCTACTTCACACCTTCACCACAATCAAATTCAGCGCTAAGCTGCAAGCTGGTCGCTCTGCCTACCTTCAAAGGGATGCTGTTGTGAGGATGGATCCACGCATGCTTCCCACCTCCTGTCTCCTAGAGCCAGGGAAAATGAAGCACAACATAGCCTAGAAGGAAATGTTTTAAAGAAAACTCATTAGTTCTTAGTCAACGCTAAACCCAAAGATGTCCAGTTTTGAATGGGGATTTGGAAGTGAAAATGAGATTTAAGTGTACTTGCAGTGATGGAGAAAGGTCCTATGGTGGTGTGAAGGAGCAGGCTGCTGTGTCCCACCAGAGTGGTGATGTGAGCAGTGCCCTCAGCCTGGGATGCAGTGATCCTTGGCAGTTCCCAGTGCTGCGATTCCCGCCTTTAGGATGTCTCTGTGCAGCAGCTGGCCAATGCCAGGCTGAACTCAAATGCTGGTTTGCAGCATTAGGCAGATGCAGACCCAGAGAACAAACCATCTCCTGTTTGTGGTTTTCCTTCCATTTTATCTCTCCACTTTTTTATATAAAATGTGGATTCTTAATTTAGGATCCTGTGATCCCATTAGGTGATGAACCAGTCTGAGAACCTGATTCAGTGAGGACCTGTGCCAAAAGAGAAATGCATTTGCCATTGAATCACCCTCTCAGGGGACACAGGAGGATGTTACATTCAATATGGATCCCTAATAACATAGCACAGATGAAGGAAACCCCCCAGTGTTGCTGGAAAGGAAGTGCTTTATATTAATGGACCATAAGATGTGACATTCTTAAAACAGAAATATATCCCTGTACCTCATGTAGGGAAAACGTGCTGGAAACAAAGGGGTGGAAGTATATTCATTCAGAAATAAATTGAAATAGTCCCTAAGCATTTTTCCATGTCCCCCTGATTTCTCTGAAGTTTTCAGTTCTGTGATGCTTCAGCCTGCAATTGTCACCCCCGTCTGTCACCCTTTCTAAGGCTGCTCCATTTCAGCAGCAGCATCTGCTGCCCCTCTCCAGGTAAGTGGTCCAGTGATCTGACCCAGTTCCTTCATGCTTAAAAAGGGAATATCTTGGTCTTGCAGGGTGCTGCAGGCATGGTAATTATGTGTCATTAATATCTGCAAAACTCGTTAGAAGTCCTGGAGGCTGCTGTGTAATGCAGTTAATTAGAGCTCAGCATCTCCTCTGTGCAAAGAGTGGGGCTGGAGGAAGCTCTGGCCCTAACCACAGGTACTGAACTTTGGAGATGGCCAAGGGTTTTCCCCCAGAATTTCAAATCCCCAATCCATCAAAGTACAAATGCAGGGCTCTGAGATATGAGCATTTACAGTAAAATCTCACATTGTTTATGCTCTACCAAAATCAGAGATCACAAAAAGCTGTGCCATAACGTGTATCAGTCCTTAGGCCCTGTGCTGCCTGTCGGTTTTACTTCCATAGGGGAATTATCAGTGCTTCATGCAGTTACAAATTCCTGTCAAACTGCAGGCATCCTGTCAAAGACTGGCCCTAAGCAGCCATCCCAGGGTCAAACAGAAAATCCATGGAGAAACAGATAAAATCCAGATTTCTTGACTCCTGTGATTTGATAAGGCAGAAAATCCAGTAAGGAGGCTCCAGATCTGAGAACCTCAGAGTCCTGGACTTCAGTTCAAAGACTTTGTCCCTTCACATCTTATTCTTCAGCCATATGGTCAAGCTCCGCAGAGTGGGGAGCGCTCTGCATAGGTGGATTTGCCTGGATTTGATGGGATGATATCATCTGCAGGGACTGCCAGGGCCTTGTTGCTAAGCAGAGAGTCGCAGGTTGGCCCGTCTGTCTCAGGACCAGATGAAGGATTGCTCTGATCCCTGCTGCATAGCCCTCCATGCCGTCCACAGACTGGCCTGGCTGTGCTGGAAATGTGCCACGTTGCTGGCGTGAAGAATCTCCAGAGTTTATCTATAGGAATAAATCAAATGGCTGCAAAGCCTGGGCAGACAGTGTGACACAGCGTGGAGGAATGAGGGCTCCCAGCAGTGCTGACAGCAGCAGGACCAGCTGTGGCTCTTCTCCTTTCTGTGCCATCTGGGGATGGAGAATGGGACCAGGTAAGAGGATGAGTGGCAATTAGTGTGTACTTGGTGTAGGAGCCATATATATTTTAAAAGGCCCATGCTAATTAGTTAATGGGAGATGACTGCAGGAAGATGTTAGGGAGAGGCTAGGGCAAGGCTGATCCTGTTCTGTCTGTCTCGGATGATCTGCTTCCTACCCCTGCTTTATGTGGTTTTGGGTGTGCTCCCAGGCTCTACTAGGAGCAGGGAGAGGGATTTTCCAGGATGTTAGAGGCAGTGCATCTTCCCACTCTTGCTGGCTCTTTGCTTTTAAGGTTCTTTTGCTTGTTTTGTTTGTTAAAGAGCACAGATTACGGGGACAGAAAAGAGCTGCAGAGCTGGGAACAGGAAAGTTTCATCACCTTTCTGTGTCACTGCACATGGATGTTGTGCCTCTTTGCTGTACATCTGTAATAACACGCATAGCTGGCGTGGTTTTGTTTCTGGTAATGCAGGTCTAAATCCAGACACCCTCTATTCCATAAAGCCCAAAGAGTTACTATTCATTAGATCAGTGTGGCTGAGATGGGAATCTGGGATTACCTTCTCATTGACCCTGTCAGGAAGGAGACAGGGCTGGAGTGGCTGTCTCTCCTTGCAAGCAGGCAGCCTGAAGGTTGTTGTGCAAGTCCTCTGCCCTGATAGCAGTGTGCTGAGGGTAGGGCAAGGGAAAGTTATAATGCAGAGTCTTTCCCAGAGCTCGGCACAGAGTGGGGAACAGCCAGGATGAAATTCAACCAAAATGTTAAAATCTGAAGGGTTATGGGATCCCTTCCCCGTTCTAAAAGGGGAATTTTGAAAATCAGAACCAAATGTACATAAGTGTGTGTATAGAGACTTCTATACTGATCCTTCTTGAGTACCTCTGCTATCAGATACCCTATTGGAAAAGCATCAGTTAAAATACTCAAGGCCTAATTCTGCTCAGTGACATGGGCCAAGCCAGAGTTCCTCCCACAGGGCTGTTCCTGAGTGCTCTCTTTAGTCCCTTCATCGCATCTTACCAAGAGCCTCTAGGATAATTAGCAGCCATCAGATGAGATCTAGTTCTTAATAAACTTCTCCCTGCACTGGAGAGGGAGGGGAGAGCTCAGTGAATGGCAGGAAAAATCAGTGTCAGGGAGTGACGACAGTTCCTATTATCGTCCTCAGAAACACAGTGACATTACCAAAGATTTATTTGCAGAAGCTGGGAGAAATAGGGGAGATGCTGTCAGCTCCTTAAGGCAGAGACTGAGTTTATTTATTGTTTTCCCTTTGTTTGTGCAAAACTTAGGCCAGTGGGGTTCCTGGTACAAGGGGAGGCCTCCTGCTGCAGAGCAAGTAACATCTGATGACAAGTGCTGAAACTGAGGCTCAGACTTCTGTTGAGGAGCAGAACTGGAGAAAGCTGGTCAGGATCCAGGAGATGCCTGATCCAGCCTGACATCTGGGGCTGGAGGGGCAGAAGGTGGGAGCAGGCTGTTACGAGATGTACAAGTCTCTGCACTTGGAGTGCAGAACACAACCTCCTTGCAATGCTGCTGCAGTGTGGCTAACCACTAATGCTGCAGTGCTGAGCAGAGTGTGGTCAGCTGTATACCAAAGGTGACACATTGGCCTGCATTGCCTTAGTGGTCATTTACTTTATAGTGAGATAGTCGGGAGCATCAGTGGTTGTTTTTAGCACAGGAGGCAGGCAGCCAGAAGGGTTTTGCATCCCTGATATCATACATTGCCCAGAAAGCTAATTTAGTGCAAGCTGCTCTTATCTCATCCATTAAATGTGCAAGTGAATTGACCTGCTCCCTAGACTAAAACATTGCTACAGCTGCTGGCTGGGAGAAGGCATCAGCCCCTTACTCAGCTCCCTTACCTCCACTTTACCAACCAGTCTCTTAGAAAATCCATTATTTTTCAGCATTAATTCATGAGATGGCTGTTAGCCAGAGCTCTGTGATTGTACAAACAAGGGCAAAAGCACTCGCCATCTTTCAATCATATCATGGGCCTCTCCCAGGAACCTGGGGAGTAAGGGTTCCCATTTCAATCAGAAAGGGTGTGATTAAGGCCCAGAACAGCTTTCAGAAAGCTCTTCAACTAGGCAGCTGAACACAGACAATCAGTCCACCAAGGAAAAAGCACAAATTGTGACTAGCCAATAAATAAGAGAACAACAAACATCTTTTTTTTTTCTAGGGCAAAAGAAGACCTGACATCTGCATTTTGTTTTGTTTCTAAGGATTTTTATATATATACATATAAATCTAGTCTAATGTATGTAAGTAATCACTGACAGGTTTATATATGTATGCCCAGGCTCTGCCTACTGTATTGCATCCAGTATCATCAGGAAAAAGGCCAGTGACCTTTATGTTCAGGGAACAAAATACTCCTACAGAACCTTGTCTGTTTTGTCAGACCTGCTAGATGTGTTGTAGCTGTTACCATGCATTAGCTCTTGTCACATACATGTACACCCGAGCCATGACTGCTTCCTTTCAGGTCAGTGATAAAGCAGCTTTGGAGAAGCAGATTTGCAGTGGGAGATGTACCCTTGGGCCAAAGAATCGTTAAATTATCAGCATCAAGAAGCCTACTGCAATGTGAGTTGACAGTTGTATGGTACTAGGCTGAGGCTGTGTTTACTCTGCCTACATTGAACTTCTTTTTTCTCTGAGTAATTTCCCATCACTGCTATCACATGGGTTCATTTCCATGGCAGACAAAAAAAGACAAGTCACTACAGTTGTCTGTAGCTGGACCAGTACCATCATCTCATCAAGCTGATGACTGCCTCATCCAGCAAGACAGGCAAACAGGTGGGCAATTCAAAATGCTGTCCCAAAGAGTAAAGTCAAGCACATAAGAAAGTACCAGGCTAAATGATTGCAGGGGGTGCAGAAAGTCCTCCACCAAACCAGCTGTGCTTTATAATCCTGCTCTATACTCAGATGAGTCTGATTACCTTGCACACAACCAGCTTTCCACTGCCACAGGTCCTCTGTTGCCTCCTAATAATAAGCAGTACTCATGTGAAGAGCTTTAAACCTGGTTGAATAGGGCGGGAGAAATACAAGATTCCTTTTGCTGATGGAAGATTCAAGGCATGAAAATATTAAATAACCTGCCAGAGCACACTGGGATGCTGAGCTACATTGCCTGAGGGCCTGCCTCATATTTTAAGAGAGATGATCTCTATTCCTGTGGAACAGAACATGCTGTTAGCTAGGGAAGTACAGATGCCTATAATTGTCTTGCAAAGAAAAGGCCTTTAAATGACCAGTAAACAGCACAAAGACCTGCGCTTGCTTTATGAACCTAAACCACGTAGTTGCCCCTAAACGCAGCGTTCCACCTTCATACAGCTCAGCTGCTCCATGGTCTCCAGGTGAAGAAAAATGAAGGGATTTGATTTTATCTTCCCTGATGGTGATTATTAATGGCCTGCAAATTGGTGTCACGTGTGGCTTCCTTTTCTTTCTGCATGCTGTAAGCCAATTAGATGTTCCCCAGCTATAGTTTTTCTCCCTGTATCTGGGAGGGTTTTTGTGCTTGTCTGTCTGGGAGTTGTAAAGATGTCTGTGGTTTTATTGCCAGATTTTCACAAGCCTCAGATTTGTGTTTTTATGATGATTGCTGCTGTGAGGACACTTTAGAAAAGATTGTGTTTCTTTTTGAGATTCTGTTTCGCTCTGTTGATATTTCTCTTGACATTACAGAGAGTTTGGGGATAACTGGTAAAACATGCAGAGTAAGCAAAGGAGATCCCCTTCACCCCACATCCTACCTTTGCCAAACTGGGGATGCACACGATGTTTTCATTTATTAAATTAACATAGGCTTGGGCTGGTGTGAAGCAGTGTCTGAATAGAGCAGGGCATAGTGTGATGTGAACAGCCCACACCAGTGCCTTTTTCCTTTTCCTATCAGAGCTGCTGAATCTTTTCCCATCCTTCCTGTTTGCTCATGCAAACCTTATGAAGTACCCCATTCTTGGGGTGATGGACAGATTGTGCAGATGTTTAGCTGCCACTGTTTCAAACCTGTTTTTAGACTGGCAGGATTGTCTTTCAGATTGATTAAGCAAATGATATGCAAAGAGGAAATCTCTCCCATCTCTTACCTGAGGTTAACGGTAAAGCTGAGATGTGGAGATGCGCCGGCATTTGGCTGCTGTAGAGCTGTATCAATTCCCTATTTTTTAGTCAGGGAATCTTGAAAACTTTATCATCTTGCCTTGAAGATGCAGAATTGTTTCCATTAGCTTGCTGAAAAGACCAAAAAAGGCACGTAGGAACATGCAGACAAGAAACTTGTGATCAGTCTCAGCTCATACCCTTTTATCATGTTCACTTTCAAAGGACTCCAAAGAACCTGGGAACTATTAAGGAACTAGTAATAGAGCTGTAAATTACATGGTAGTGTCCTGAAAAGAACCAGTTTCAGTATCTGGAAAGAAGAAAGTTAAAGACCATTTACTATATGAGCTGTTGCAAACACTCAGACCTTCTGATCCACAGGATGAGGATGGGAACAACTTAGGATAGAATAGTTTTAGATGTTGGGAGTTATCCTGTATTATTTATTATCAGAGATGACTTGGTTCAGGCACTGGTAATGACAGTGCTGTTGTCACTCAGTCTCAGCCTTAAATAAAGTATTCATGGGTACCATTAAAGGGCTGTTACTCACATCCTCAATGGATTTTTCAGGGATGAACTCTGAGATAACACTGGGATGAGAGGCTGCTTGACCGACTGACTGGAGCCTTTGGGGGGTTTGGGGTACTGGTTTTCCTTCTGGCCCTGTCTGCTCTGTGACCTTTAGCAGGGCAGTTCCCTTCTCTCTGCTCACCTTTAGCCTGGCCAGGACTCGCTGGCTGTACAAGTCTGCAGTGCCTGGAACAACAGGACCAGGATGCTGGTAGAGGCTTCTTAGCAGCAGAGGGATGCCAGCAGCAGATAATCACCAACCTGAGTAATCAGGTTTGCATTGAACACAAAGCTGCTCCATCAGATACAGTCTGTGCCCTGACCAGCCCTTCCTTTGGAAACCCTGCTGACAGCAGATCTGTCCCTGATGCAGGTTCTTTCTTGGGCCTCCACATATGCCTGGGGCATGAACAGAGCCAGGCTCTGGGGAACATTTCTGAATAAAACCAGAGGAGATGGAAGGCTTTGTATTTTGTTTTGTGTTTTTCCATACAGGGTATGGTGGTTCCGCATCTGTCAAGTGAACAGATTAAGAACAGATGGGGAAAGATGTGAAACCCCGTTGATCTCTGAGGGATTATTTCAGAAACACAGGGAATAAACTCAAGCTGGATTCTGGCCCCTGCTGTTCTGTCTTTCCTGCAGGCACTGCCCAAAATGTGCTTTGTGCTGATCAAGAGTTCCTCTGCTCCTGTGCCTCGGGCACCTCTGATCTCCTGCCCCTCTAGTGGGCTGCCCCCTTCCAGCCTCCACCATCTCACACCTTACACCTGGGATCCTATTTGAGGTTCCCACCCCAGAAATGGGGCTGTGAGGGAGAAGGGCTGCACCCTGCCCTTCATCCTCATCCCAAAGGCATAGAGACCCTGACCCTCTTCCTTTGTCCATGCTGCAAGCAGCCCGCTTGTAGCTCCATCTCACAGCTGGTTTATCGTGCACCTTTAAAACAAAATCAGGTCACAAACTCTACAGAACACATCCCTGCTCCAATACTATTCCTAACCAGGGCATCACCACATGCATTTTGCGCTTACAGCCAGCAGAGGACACTTGCTTTCTTTGCAGAGAGCTTGCGTGCATTTGGACGCATCAAAGCAAAAGAGGTAAAGATTCAGGGCTTGGCCACACGTGGGCACTGGAACAGCAAGAGATAGGCCCGTCCCACGCTGCTTTCTGTAGCCGCAGGGCTCTCTGGTGATGCCTTTTCCTTGGCCTTTCATGAGACGTTTGGGATGTGCCTGCAACACGCTGTAAATCCTGCCGGCTGGCTGTGCTGGGGTCCCTGGGATGGGTAAGTGGCTGTCCTCTGTGGAGACTGTGACCCCCCAGATGTGGTATTGCGTTGGAGTGCATGACTCCATGGGTGGCTGGAGGACACAGGGGCTTCCTCAACATCATGAGTGATGGTAGCAGCAGAGATCTCAGTGCAAAAGGCAGAACTTTGGCAAACATGAAGTTACCAAGTCTGAACTGAGCTGTCTGCTGCAAGGCTGTGCAAGCAAACGAGCTTCAATCTGGATCAGATGTGTAACTGCAGACATGGCACATTTGAGATTCAGATTGAGCTCAAGAGAGCATAGTGAAGCCAAGTCAAGACTACTCCCTGACCTCTGCAGCCTGTCTGGCTGCTCTGATGGCCTGGAGGAACATTAAAGTCCCCTCACTATTTGGCTGTGCAGCCCTGGGGTGGCTGAGCCATGCAGAACAAGCCAGGGTTGGAGCTTACAGTCCCACTGCTGCTAACACATGGGTTGTGAGCAGTTTTGTGGCAGTGGATCAGCAGGATGAGAAGCACCCAGTGCAGCTTAGCCCCCCTCAAGAGAGCCCATGTGGCCCACAGACCCACTGTGCTATGTAAAATCATCACAGTTACATCTAACCAGTAAGCACTTCTTTAAATCACCTATTTAGGGACTTGGGGACCCATATAGAGAAAATAGAGTCAGAATAGCTTAAAGCTATGTACACTGCATCTATAAATACACACCTCAGGTCTTGAATGATGCAGTTGGAGATGCCCATGGTGCCCAGATGAGTCTGGGTTTTTGGTCAGCTGTGCTCTGATTTCCCCTTCTGGCTCTCCTCTGTATTGGAGGGAAATATGGATTTTACTCCTGGACCACAAAGGAAATCTTGGTCTTAAACGAGCCATTGAGCACGATACCTGGAGCTGTAAAGGCAACACAGACAAGTGTGCAGAAAAACATACACTACTCTTGCCTTTCACCACAAATGAGGCACAGTAGAGCTCTCCTGAGGAACACATGAAAAAGGTAGAGCCTTCCAGGTATAGAAGCAGCACTTTGTGGGCTGTGTGGTGCTGGAGCTGAGCTTGAACATGGCCTGTGGGCTCTGCACCTCACCTGAGGCTCCCATGTCCACTCCAGATCTTGCTAACATTGCAGGAGTAACTGTAGCTATATACCATCAGGCTCCTTACCTCCCATTGCTCTCAGACTGCCTGTAACCAGGACCAACTACAGGAGATGACCCAGGAGGTCCACAATAAAATTGCCTCCATCCCAGAACCAGCACAAGTCAAATCTCTGGCGCAACATTTCCAGCACAATGGAGGCAGTGCTTGCTCCACTGAAGCAAGCTGAAGTTCCCTGCTCACCACTGGAAGGATGAGGTAGAGCAGATATATATACATAGGCCAGGATCCATAGCATAGGCCAGACCCTGCTCCGGCCATAAAAGCCCCACATTGGGCTTTAAAGATTTGTTAGCTGGAATTAAGCAGCTTTTTGGTCCCTTTCTGGTCACATCAGCTAGATGTAACAATCCCTCCTAGCCCATTAACAAAAGGAGCTGGCAAGCCGAGATTTGATGACTGCCTAAACAATATGAAGAGGTGGTGATTTGCTGGCGATGTGTAAAAGCAGGCAACAAATCAGCTGGCAACGTGCACTAGGGTGAAATTAAATCAAAGCAAAAGGCAGATGACTTTGAACGGGCTCCAAAGGTCACAGAGAAACAAGCAAAAACTGACAAAGTTCACAGGAAAACAGCAAGCAGAAGGAGCGCTGCATCTTCTTGGCTTGGGAGCTGTTGGCATCTGACTTGCAGCATGTCTGAGTTAAATAAATGTATCTGGAGGGAGGCTGGAGGCGTCAGAAACAGAATTAACTGCTGCATAGAAGCCTGCCTGCTACAGCACTGGGGAAAGTGTGCAGAAACCATGGTGCTGAGTTGCAGTGAAGCTTTGATGCCATGGGGATGGTGATGCTGGCTCCAACAGTGGCTGTTCCTTATAGCGGGTGCAGTGGGTTATAGCTGCAGGACTATAACTGCTCCATCAGTGTTTCATGCTGTCCCAGCTATCCGTTAGTCACAGGAAAGGACCTACTTCACACCATGTAGAGAGAATGACTCTTGTGTAAGAGATTAATGGAGAAGAAGCAGTACTCCAGGAGTACTCTAAGGCCAGTACTCCTTCCGTGAGGCAAGATACAACCACTAAAAAAAAAGAAGCAGAAAAGAGCCTTTGTGTTGAGGACACAGAATAGCAGCGCATCAAAGTCAGGGGAAAAAGCACTCTCAGCTTAGGGCCACGAACTCAGAAGCCATGAACAGCAGGGCAACCTACCCATGGTGGGATGCCTAAGCAGGAGGATATGAGTTGGTACTTTCCTAATTACAGCATCTGCTTATAGCTATGTTTTCATCTTTTGGCAGCTTGGTTGGTGCAGCATTTAATTATCCCTGCAGCTTGGGGCTGGTAGCAGATGCTTTTCAGACACCTAACAAGTATAAAATAAGTAGAAGCAGAGCAAGTACCCCCTTCTCTCTTGGCCTTTAGCAAGGGCAGAATCCAGCCCCCATGTATCTCCTACCCATTTGCCTCCTACGTATTGCATTAGGAAGGAGCTGTAGTAGGCTTGGAGCAATGAAGCCCAGAGAAATGGGAAACACATAAGGGAATCGTTTACACCAGTTCCTCCCAGTGCTGTGACATGAAGAGTTCAAATCAGTGCGTGGGTCACCAGCTCCCATCCGTCCTTTAAGGGCTTTGAGCTCCTGTGGGCATCAACTTCCTGCAACCAGCAATCTTCAACCTGGACATCAGCAATACACCAGCCCACATGGCAAATCAAGAGCTTCTGATTGTCCCCAGCTAATGCCACTGGGCTTTTGGGACCCATAGGAGAGACCTTCAGGAAGATCCCAGCCTCAGGCCTGTTGGAAATTGTTTGCTTTTGCAATGCAAAAAACCCTGCATCCTCCAAACCGCTGCTCAATGCTCCCTGCCATGGGGTTGTGGGGGATACACAAGCTTCATGTGAGGGAGGGATTGTATCTGTCTGGTTTGGGTGGAGGAATGGGTGGTGGGTGATGCTGCTTCCAATTCCTAACAGGAATCTGGATGTGTCTGTGCTGGGAAATTGCAAAATAGTACATTGTGCTAATTAATGCCAAACAGGAGGGCTTTGAATATACATCACCAGAATAACCTTTAGCAACCACTAGATGCCTTCCATCCACGAGTAGCTCATAAAGAACATTCCTATTTATTACATGGCAATGGAAATACATCTCGGGAGCAAACTGCCCAGCGCAACCATAACGCTGAGTTAGGATTAAACAGTCTAACATGCACAGAATGAAACACCACTCAGTCATTCATGCTCTGGGAGTGCTATTTTCACCACTGGCAGCTCCTGCAGCACTAAAATACCTCTGATCCAGTCCAACAAGTTTTTTTCCAGGTTTGCTTCTCCACAGTGAAACCACAGACTGTGCTGTATGGAAAGCTTGGAAAAGTCTAGAGTTACTGTAGGTTGCAGCCGTTGGATTTGATCCTAAAACAATGAAACCAAACGTGAAAAAGACACAGATGGCTGTCGCCTCTGTGCCGTTTGGAGTGGTTTTTGGTTTCTAGCCACTCAGCCCCATGCCACAGTTATGCAAATAAAAGCAGCAAAGTTCAATGCAGTGGCATACACATCTCTAACAGACTGTGGCAATGAGGGATAAAATAGCCGAGTGTTTCTGAAGAGGACAAATGAATCACCACAGCAGCTTCAAGGACTGAGGATTTAAGGACATGGGGTCAAACCTTGTGTTCACTTAAGGCAAAAGAGGCTTTTGATACACCTGGATACCTTTGTGCTCATGAGCATGTAGAGCCTAAAAGGCTGATGAAGCCTGAAAGCCCTTATCTGCAGGCCTTGGGGAGCTGGTTGCATGTCCTGTCTATGTAACATCAGCTCCTTGGGATGGAGGTACTCATGTGGAATTCAGCCATGTAGGTAACAATTAACAGCAATGAGAGGCAGAAAAAGGAAGAGCTTGAAGAGCAGAGGAATGAGAAGAAGCCATGGGAAAATAGTTCAAATTGCCTTGATCGAGGGTGCACAGCCAAGGTCTAGACCTTGAATTCAGCGTGGTGTAAGGGGATGTAAACACAACTGCATTCTGTTATCCATATTCTTATCCTGCATCCTCTTATCCCAGGGCTGGATTTAGCCCTGTGGTGAATTTCAGGAAGAAACAAATGAGTAAGACTGGGCTGCAGTTTGCCATTAAAAATGCTGTTCTCCAGTGAGACACAAGTAACAGCACATTTTGATCTCTCATAATTAAACTCTTAATCAACCCCTTTTAAAAATGCCCGATGGCTCCCTTCTCAATCTCTTGTGAGGATGGGGAGGCTTAGAAATGTAATACAATTCTGTGGTTCAGTTAAACATCAGGCAGGTTTCAGACTATGCTTTACTAGAACCAGATGAATTTCTAAGCTCCAAATCCAGCATACAGAATGCTGATTAAGTTTGATCTGGTGACCATCTGTCCTTGTGTTTGTAGTATGAGTAGCTAAATGAAATTCTGGGAAAAAAAGGGTTGTCTTAAATACACATAGGATAAAGCAAATTGAAGAAAGCCCCATTCACTGTTGCTATGTGAATCTTCTCAGCAAGAGGGGAAGATTAGGTTGGTCTCTGAAGTTACACATGCTCAAGTTCACTTCTTTTTTGACTCTTAGAAGCCGAAACATCAATCTATAACTTTTGCTCTAATTGCATCTTGTGAACTTCCCTTTAGCTGCACACTCAACCCAGGCGGACGAGAGATTGGGTTCTGGTAGTGAGAAAGGTTTCACTGTCAGAGCAAGTCAGTATCTTGGAAGGTGCAAATTGGTGCAGCTTGATGCAATTTCCCACCCCTTCCAACTCGCCTTGGGCCAGTAATCACCACAAATTGTTCCCCCCTTTTCATACTTATATCTTGCTATGTATCTATCCATCTTGTCACTTAGAGCAAGTGAAGACAATTAAATTATGATTAATAGCTTGATAACCAACCAGAGGCCATTGGAGAGCTGATGTAGTAGCTGCCAGGCTTTTCTCCAGTCATAATGGAAATTTCATGGAGAAAAGAACTGTGTGAGAAACGCTGGCATCACAATATGCCCTCCTTTGATGAGAGCCAGCTAAGAGGCTGGGCCCATCAGCAGACTTGAATACAAAGGAAGAGAAAGTATTGGGAAAGGCAGAAAACCAGCACTGTGGGAATCACAGCTACAGGGACAGACAGCGCTTGTAAGGCTGGCTAATGGAAATGGTTTCTAACATGCAAAGGCACCAACTTCTGGTCCCCAAGGCCCATCTCATGCCACTGGCTTCTTCGTGTGAAGAACCACAAGGATTGCAAAGCAAAACTAAATTGAGTCTGTGTCCTTTGCCAGTTTTCCCCAGCTGCCCAAGGGACTTTGTTCTTTGAAACAGAGGATATCTGTTCTTGAAAAGGAGTTGCTCACATGTCAGCGAGTCGGTCTGTCTACCAAAGGGAAGATGCTGAGCATGGCTGCAGGGCTTGGGCTGGGGTGCAGGACAGCGACACAAGGGGAGGCAGCTCAGCAATAACCACAACAACAAAAGACTGGCTGAGATTTGAGGAGTGCCTTGGGTGTGGGAAGCTACCAAGGGAGCTGCCTGCCCCAGGCTTTCCCACTGCTTACCTGGGCCTGACTTGATCTCCTGGTAAAAGGAAAAAGGCTGCAACTGTGGTGCTTTTCTGCAGAAAGAGAGTCACACAAATCCCTTGGGAGGAGCATGAGAGGAGTTTGCCACGAAGAGCTAAGCAGATACGTTTGAAGCTTCATGTGTGTTGGCTTGGTTGCTTTGGGGACTCCTTGCTTCCACAGGCACACGCTCCTGCCTGTTAATGCTCACATTAGGTGCTCATTTCCAATGGCCGGGAAGGAGGTCATGTAGACAGTACCTGTGCAAATTCATCTGGCTTTGATACAATCTGCCATTAGTGTTCAAAGCCTGCAGCTGACACAAGAAAACCTGATCATTAGACTCTTTTCTACCTCAAACAACCCTAGGAAAAGAGCACATTGTCTGGAAGTCGCTGGGCTCCATCGGTGCTTTTCACGTGGCCTTTCTCTTTGCGTTTTTCTTTCTTTCTGAAGTTTAAAGACACGCTTGTTTTTCTTGCTAATTCTTTCCTCCCGGGTGCTGATAGGGATCTCTGTAACATGAGACCAGCTGGAAGACATTCAAACTGCTTTCTAAATGTTGTTATGATAGAGTGTGGGGGACGTGTCTTTGAAGCTGCTGGGCTCAAGAGATGTCCCTGATTCAGGAGAAGCAAGAGGCAATTAGGCTCTTTTTCTGGAGCAAGATTGGAGCCCCTGCCTGTGAAAACACGAGTCACTTACTGGTGTCACCACGCACCAATCTGCAGGGAAAAGAAAACTTAGGTAGGCGTTAGTTAGCTGATGTTCTGCATCCTGGGAGGACAAGGACATTGGGCAGAGCCACCTCCTGCTACAAGGGAGGCTGCAGTCAGTCCAAGCTAAATAGCCCTGCCTGCTGGAAGAACTGTGTGATTGCTCCATCTCTTTCTCTGGCAGGGAAGGCTTGTTTCTGACTCTCTCCTTCCCAGTCATTTCTGCAGTCTGGGTTGAAAATCTCCATGGAATGAGGTTCCATCAATCCTATGGGAGACAGTTCCATGAGGCACACATTGGTTATCAGCACCTTGGCAGAGATAAAGAAGGCAGACACAGGCAGAAGTCCTCTAGGGAAGAAATATGCAGCCTATTCAGCCTAATGTTTGTATCACTGACTCAGTCCTAGTTTTACCCTGCTGTGTAGGGGGGGAAAGAAAAAGGGAAAAGGGCTTCCTCAGGGCCTGGCTGTCAGGAAAGCCCAGCAGTTACTGCGTGCTGGCCCTGTTTCTGGCTTCAGTCGTGGCTACTGAGCCTTTACAAGTTTCTTCTTCAGAGGAGAGGAGTCTGATGGGGCTCTGGCATGGTGGGAGGCTGACAAGTCCTCATGAAAGCTATTTGTAATGTGTGGGGCCTGGGAAGAGCCAGCCAACAGCCCTGAGGAACTGGAGAGGAAGAAGCTGCACATGGGCTCAAGGAATCCAGGTCTTTTGGGCTTCTCCTCCCTCCTCATCTTCCCTTTGTAGATATTCCCAGTGCAGACAGTTTCTGTAGACATTTCCTGGGGATGCTGCACAGCCAAAGTTGCATTTTTTATACTATTTACACCATTTTGCAAAAT
>WYDI02022496.1:0-68212 GCA_009867235.2 Psittacus erithacus | reverse complement strand
TTTTCTGACAAGTTCTAACCCTAAGAAAAATAAGCATTGATAATGGTCATCCCACAGCTCCTGTCACAAAGTTATTGCGTCACTTCCAGGCTGGAGGTTTTTTGTGTGTTCATTTGTGTAGTTTTTTGTGTGTTCATTTGTGTAGTTTTTTGCTTACATTTTTTGAGACAGTTAAATTCAGCAGAACTTTCGAACTTTTTGAAGCAAAAACTACTAGTTCCATTTTAGAAGTTACCCCTTAGTAACTGTCAAATTGTATGTTCACTTTAGTGAGACTGCTTATCAGATAGTGTGAGTATTGAAAATTCATGCTTCTATGAGCAAAAGCTCATGACTTGAATCCACATTTGACTGATCCACAGGGAAGACACAGGCTTTCTAGAGGCTATACAAAATGGCAAGGAAAAGACTTCAGTTTGTAACGGCACACAAAAATGGAGGTCAAGGAACCTGATGAGCTGGTGTTCCCCAGCCTTTCCTCTAAAATTAAAATGTTTTTCAAATTCTGGTATTGGAAGAATTATATGTACTTCTATAAACATTTTTACTTTCTTCAAAATGTCATCTCTCATTGCAGAAGATCTCCTAGTAATTCCTACTTGAAAAAGTTCTAGGATCCTTGTCTCCTCCAAGCCCTTCAGTGTTTGTATAAAAGGGCAGTTACTTATTTGTTGGCTATTCCCCTATTTTGAATCCTTACTTTCAACCACAGATGGGCCTAGACCCTGTATCAGTAGGAAAATGTCTCACTTGAATGCGTCAGGGAAGAGGGTGCAGGACAGAAAAACAAGTTTTTAATGAAAAAAAATTTGATGTCTACTAAGTGTGCATATCAGATGTCGCCTTTTTCTTGGGGCAACTATTTCTAGATGAGCAGAATGAGAAACTTAAAAGAAAGCCTAATCTTTAATAATCTAATAAACATTTTATCAAATCATTATCTAGTCAGGAGGTTTTGAATTAAAAGAAATGCAGAATAAGCTTTAGGATGCAAACTAAAGAAAGTTGTTTTAACCATAAGAGTATTATGAAACGCCTTTTGTAGTTTTTACTTTGGATAATACTTTCCAATTCGCTCAGATGGAAGACTTGCTACTACAGCAATGTTAGTAAGATAGATCAGGTGATATTCCTTAAGGGCTCAAAAAAAAGCTAGTAAGGAACATGTAAACTAAGGTCAAAACTTTTAAGTAAGACTTCAAAACTTTTTGCAACCAACATTTTCAAATACATGTTTTTCATACATAGCTGCTTCAAAAGGAAGCTAAACTTATGACATTTAGATAAGTAAAATAAAAAATAACCACAATTACTATACTTCCAACAAACACAAAACCACCAAAATTCACTATGCATTACAGCAGTCATTATGTTATTCATTTAGCAGGTCTGAAAGTTTGTATTGGGTATTACAAGACTATAAAATACCTTTTCTGAAATCCCAACTATATAAGATTGACAGGGACAAAGTGCAAGGCACAACCTGCGAAGTCTAGATAAAAAATAAGATCAGAATCAGAAATAAGCAGACCTAACAGTATTTCAAGGGGTGAGAAGCAGTGTTTGGATTCAATTCCCACTTTGATAACATACCCTGGCAGTAATGGAATTAACTGGATACTATCATAACCTTTGTTAGGAAGTAAATCTTGATAAATGTTTTAAAAAAGCTAAATACATTGTCATTTACTATGAAAAGCAGTAAAATCCCAAGCATTACCCTTCCACTTAGCACTACGATATTTTAAGGTTGAGTTTCGACTGAAACAATCCAGTATTAAAGCCATTTAAATCACATGAACCCTTTGTTCTCAATCATCTGCATTTCCATTAATTTGAAAGTGGCATTGCTGATACTGATATTTGAAAGGGTATAATACCACCAGAATCAAAAGCTACGTGTTTTTCATTACAAAAACCCCTTATAAAAGTAATTTTCACTTTGGACAACTGAAAGAAAGTGAAAATTTCAAGAGACAATTGATTAGATTCAGTACTACTACACTAATATCATCAATAAATGGATATACGTGGCAAAGCAACACCAGCCTCTTCTTACCGCAATGGAACATTTTCCATATTGCGGAATGTTTATCCTCTCCTTCCCCTGATATTGATCTCCTACCAGTGATTGCAACATTCAGGACATGGGGGAGCAACATAGAGCAATGGCTGCACAGAAAGTCAGGATGCTTTTTTCTTATATAGCTTGCATATTATGTTGATAATGGTAAGGTGATATACAGAGTTGGGGTTTTTTTCCACACGGCAAACACAAGTTTTTTCTGAAAAGGTAAGTCCAGAACTACGTACTACAAGCAGCAAGCTAAAGAGCTGGAAGACAAGACTGAGAAGCTGAACTCACTGACATATAGGGCAGCGGAGGAAAGCAAAAGCACAGAGCCTTTGTAATATGGCTTGCATGTGAAGATGTGTTATGTGAGTCACCATCCTGGACAGGTTTCCACGTTCAAATTTCACAAAAGACACCCATCACCCAGTTTGCACAGTGACCTCCTTTCTCCAGCACGAGACTGGTGGCCAAGTGGCTTCTGCACACCGTCATTCATGCTTCTCACTAAATTTGCAAGGTTTCA
This sequence comes from Psittacus erithacus, assembly GCA_009867235.2. Lineage (NCBI taxonomy): Eukaryota > Metazoa > Chordata > Aves > Psittaciformes > Psittacidae > Psittacus > Psittacus erithacus. The sequence continues at coordinate 65,615 of WYDI02022496.1, read as the reverse complement.
GAGAACTGGCAAGAGCTGATTTTACCACACACACATTTTAGAGATTAGAGAAGTGACGTGACTAGTGCACAGAATCAGCAAAGTACTGCCTGTAAGCTTCCATGTAGCTAATAAAACAATTTATGTTTTAAATCTCTTCAGTCTAATGAAGCAATGCAAACATGGAGCTACTAGATTTGAGAGGGCTAAATGTTTTTTAAAAATATATGTGTAATTGTGGTACAGAAGAAAAATGCACAATGTTGCTGCTTGGGCCCATGTAAAAGTTAAGGCAAATGGGAATCACGATTTGGGAAGACCATGTTCCATCAGACTATCAGACACTTAGATCAGCTTCTCTTAATGCCAATATTTGCCTTTGAGGGCTATTTTTAGGAGAGGAAAAAAAGCCACTCCTTCCTTCAATACCTTACGCCTTCTTTTGCTCTTAATTAAGCTCTTGTATTCAGTTTTATCTCCCAGTTATACCACTTCCTTTCTATGTTCTCGTTACTAATTTCCCTCTTTGCTCAATACTCATTCAACAGCACTGTGTGCCTGTGCACTTTTACTGCAACTCAAAACACATGAGAGTATTTACCTGAAGTAACATGATTCTGTTTCTTGTAAATTAAGTACCACACAGTCATTCCTAGCCTGTAGTTTTAAGACAGCTAGGCTAAAGTAAGACCTCTTTAAAGGAGCTGGTCCTTCAGACTGTCTGCTGTTCATCTGATGTTTTGGCGAGACGTTTCAGTTTAATAAGCAGGCAGGAAACCCCAAAGCATGTGTGTGGGGTGTGTGATTGTGACTTGTTTTTCACCAGCTTAGTGAAATGAATCAAATCACCAAGAAATCACACAAATGGCTAGACAGACTCAGGTGCAGGGGAGAAGAAGTCAGCCCCTTTTGGTGACAGTGATCTGTTAAATGAACTCATCAGTCCTGTCTGCACCCTAAGCAGAAGCCTTTTGGGCAAAGCCCCAGGAGATTATTCTCCCATTATTTATAAATTATCTCTCTTCTTTTTTTTTAAACAGAAGAATGTTGTAAGAATGGCACTTGAAGCTAGTACTAGGCTGTGCTTCAGAAAGGAGAGTGTGTGCATGCCAACACTGATGGATACTTAATTACAGATCAACCAAAAATCAGCAGTTCACTGAGCTTTAAAATTTCATTGCTTACCACACATAATGCAACACTCTTTACTGCACAAAGACCTAATATGCAAATATACCAATCAAAAACCACCATGTCTTTGGCACTGGAAGTCAGCCATTTTATATTAAATATTTGTGATGGGTTTCTCCAGAGCATATATATGAAGGGTTGTTTTCAAATTCTTTCTCTTGTTTTGAAATTACCCTTAAGTCGAATGTTTCTTTAAAATTCTTTGCAGCAGAAGCTGATGGCATTTCAAGTTACAATGGCAGAGTAGTATCCCCACAGACAAAAAAGTTAAAATTTACTAGAGCTCTACTGAAAATGAAGTAGGGGAATGTAAAACAAAACTAAAATCCAAACACTTTATGAATATCCAATAGAATCCAAATTACTTCTTTAAATTGCAGCCTCGGATTTAGTACGAAATGTCACATTGTTTATACCCTAAATTTCACTTGCATTTGACTCCATAATTCCTCAAGGTTTTTATTTTCAACCTCTTATTACCAAGTGTTTTGGCATTCACAATTTCCAAGAAGTTGCCACTGCTCCCCACTATTGCACTTCAAGTGGACAAATGTCTTAAAACATTGCAGAAGAAAAAAAACATCTGTAAACATGTAAACCAAAGGCAAACCAGTAAAGTTAAACATTAACTGCTGGCCAACATTCATATGCACATATCCGACTGCAGCACTTCTAGATCAAGCATATTACACTCAGTGTATGACTGTTGGACTAGATTGCTGTGACTAATGAATACTGTGTTGCTGTTGACCCAGGAGGAGATATGAAAAACATCTAAAACCCAAGCAACTCAGATATATATATTTTTCTTTTTTTGTTTTTTTTTGTGCTCTGAGCAGGATCGCTTTACTTAATTTCCAGCAAGTCCATATTCTTGCTGGCAGCATTCCTCTGTGGGTAAAAGAGGCAATGCAGAGTCAACTTTCCTCCCCCCTCTCCCTGTTCCCTCCATATCCACTGTTTCTGGAATCGATTTACATTAGTCTTCATCTCTCTATTTAAAATGAGGCCAAATATTTTCCTTTTTCGTTTGTTTTAGTTTTGTTTTGGTTTGTTTTGTTTTGGTTGGTTGGTTGGTTTTTGTTTGGTTTGGTTTGTTTTTTGCTTGGTTGGGTTGTTTTTTGTTGGGTGGGGAAAAGAAGAGGGAAGGGTTTAGGTTTTTTTTGTCCCAGATCACCAGAGGAGTAATACAAACTTATGTATGCTTTGTAAAAGGACTTTCAAAATGTAAAATAAACAAGAAGACAAAGCAGCACCACCAAAAAGTAGCCAACTTAGCACAGCTATTAAAAATCTACTGAATATCTATTTGACGTCAGCCTTTCTCAAAATAAGCCCAATTCAAAAAATTGCTAAGCAGATCCCCATATGCTCTGGGGAACTAAATGGAAAGTTGTACCTTTCCCAACAGCCCTGACATGTGATGTTTGGAAAAGCTGTGGAGAAGTAAGCCAGAAATTCCAGATAATGTTATTTCTTCCCTTAATTGTGTTACCCTTAAAATATCATTGTATCCTCTCATGGGGTTTGATCCTGGTCCTATTAAAAAGTAAACTAATTAACTTTAGTGATGCAAGATCAAGCCTACTATAGGAGAAGAAAGGTTCTACCGTCTATATACTGAAAACAAGCTTGTCAGATAGCCACATGATCCAATACAAAGAATTCAATAAAGGTACCTAAATCAGAGCCTAGTGAGTTTACACTGTCACCAAAGCTTTCTTGAGATAATTCAAAGTATTTTGGTAGAAGTGCTGAATGTTTTATCATATGATTTGGCTTTGTTACAAGAGCTTGAGCTCTTGATTTGTTTATAACTGCTTTCTTTCTGCATTTAACATAATGCTTCTTTGCCTCTCTGTTTATCCAAATTAGATCACTTCCATTATTCCGGTACTGAGGAAAAGGAAGGGAAGAAACATTAATCATATCCTTACTAGGTAACTTTGAACTGATAATCTGAGTTTTATACAGTTAATTTGAATAATGATGGCTCTGCCTAGGTTATCAAGCCTACAATTACACTGTACATGTTATTTACTGCAACATGCATACCTAGTTGTGCTTTGTGTATGTGCTTGCTTTATATAAAATAGTATCATTCATAAAATCTATCAATTATTAAAATGTACAGATAGAGATTACTTTGCAAGGAAATATGAAATCAGTCGCTTCCGTATTTTTTAATTTGTGACTCATGATCTGTTGTCTCAGTTTTGTGATTCTTTGTATAGTCTTTATGCTGTAGAGACAGATGATGTTTCTTTGTTAAATGCTTTTCTGTTTCCCGTGGTGAGAAATTAATTGACTGTTACTATTCAAGTCCTAACAAACAGAGTTTCTACTGTCCTTTGCTAATTATGCCATGCCTGCATTTTACATAGCATTTCACACTACATTTGTTTTTCTACTTTATGTTTTAGGGCAGCTTATTTGTAAGAATGTGCATTTATGTTCATATTATCTTGACCTAACAGACCAGATCTGATTGCTTTTTAAACGTATGCAAATAATTGGCTTGGTGTTATTACACACAAATACAAGTGCTGCATTTGGTGCGAATGCAAGAAAAGTTAAATTGGGCTGGCATCTTAAATAGGCTAAACTTGCCAGTTTAAGCGCATGTTTTGCTCTGGGCCCAGTGACAATACAATGGGCCTATCTTTGGGATAATAACAATTATGTCTACATATCTCACTGAAAAACAAGCCTAACCTGCTAACCCAAATAGCAGATTGTGTTAAATGTAAAATGGTGGTCAAGAAAGAGTGAAGGGCGAATCATCCAAGACAACCTCTTAATATTCCCACACATGGTCTCAGACAATTACCAGAGTAAAATAAATCTCTGCCAGAGTACAGATGAACTACAAGTGACTTTAAAAAACAACTGCAGTGGTGGTTTGTTGTAGTTATAAATGTCTATGAACTCAGGCAGGGCAAAGTCTATAAGCACAGGTAATATATCTTATTAGATCAACTGGAGTAGACAGAAGTATTAGGCTTTTGGTCACACAAGTCCTTTAAGCCTAAAACCATACGCAATTAAGCTTTGAAAATGGAATATGAGTGCCAAATGACTGTCTGGTGTTGACTATAGCTTTGCACATAGTTTGTAGGTAGCATCTGTTATTTTTTCTAGACATTAAAAATCATGGCCTCAAGAAAGATCGTTGTTTTACAGCAATTATGAATCCACATCCTCTACTAACTTCTCTCTCCCATAAAAATCTGGGTCCCTATCGCCTTTCCTCCCACCCCATTAGCTCTTCCTCTCCTTTCAAAAGCATCAACTCTCTTTTTTTATCAGAATGGTTTCATTTACCTACACTTTGAGCAACTGTCTCAGATGCTATCTGGCTGAGGAGCAGTAGCAGCAACTTTCATTTTCACACCTGAAGAAGGGCTGGCGTCTCCAAAAAGCTAGTCTTGCTTGCCTAATGATACTCATGGTTAATAGGAGATATTATCTCTACTTATAAAAGCTGTCCTGCCTGAAGGCATTTTACCAAACAAGCATACAAAATATGTAAAATAAAACCTAAATGAATCAAAAAATAATTCTTAAAGACAACTATACCAGTTACTGGGAGATCAGATTACTTCAGAACTGTTCAACATTTGCTTGGAGAAGCAGAGGAGAAATACAGAAGCTTTCAATATAACATGTAAATATGGTCTCGTATACAGTGGTTTAGGGAGAGAAAATCTAAACTAAAAATTCAAAGGCCAATCTGCTTTTGAAACATGAGGCAAATTTGATTAGATTTCTGCAATTTTAAGTTCAAAGCCATTAGAGCAAAGAATTCAGGGCACAAGACAAAGATCATTTTTAAGCACAGAAAGCAAAGTACAGTCACATCTTAAACATTTTTATTGTAAAATAGCCTGTTATCATTACTTAGAGCTGCTAATATGATGTGTATGGATAAACAGTTAACACAGTGTAATCAAGCCTTAACTACTGCATTTCCTGAATTCAGATCTCAGTTCCATAACTGACACCATCTGGCCAAAACCTCAAGTGTTATCAAAGTAAGGGTATCTGACACCAGTTGGAGCAGTTCAAACAGTGTCCATCCCCGCAGCTGCTGGTCGGTCCAGCAGAACAGTCCAGCAAAAGAGCCCATACTGATGTTCTTCATCTCTTTTCAAAGCAAAATGTTAGGCTTATTTGCCCTAGAAAATACTGTGACTGTGACTTGAAGAAAAATTAATAACAAATAGTGTAACCAATTGAGTTTCCTGTATTCTAAAAGGTAGCAATGGCCTTAATATAATGGCTGATTAGAAAGAAACTTCACAGGTAACAATTCAGTCTGAAAAGCCAGTATTCAAAGCTCAAGCATATGTAAGTCTCCAGCATGATAATCCAAAACCCATGTAATAGCCAGGTCTCAAACCTTCTGCTGAGATAGAGGACAGACAGGTTGACAAAATTGTTTTAAATCCATGATGGCTGGCAACTTGCTGCATCAGTTAATACACTCACTCTATAATTAAAAAGTCTTTATGTAATGAACATGCTCATGGCATGGGCATCAGTTTAGCTACAACCATGAAGACTCGCTCCAGATAACTCAGTTACCAAATACTGCTCATGCCAAAATCATTCTGAGCTCCTTTCCTGTCTACACCTCACTGCCACCCATTCCACATTGCAGCCACTCTGACTAAGCCTTGACCATTTGTATTGCTGCTATTTTTCTTTTCCTGTGTATCCATGAAGATATCATCAGCTGATTTCTCTGATGAACTGCCAGATGCCATCAGTCATGTGTGGGAAAAATTGCAAAACAAAATTTGCACGAGTTTTCAAGACAATCCATTAAATTCTACTCCCTGGAACGCATACACCAGGCTGTTATTTAACAACAACCACCCTAAATTTGTTTTTAAAAATAAGAAACCTCCACAATCTTTCCTATTTTTCTTGATTTGTGCAATTCTACTCTGTCTTTCAGATAACAAATTTTTGGGGCAGGGACACCTTCTGTAACACTGTAAAGTTGTCTAATAGACAAAAAAAGTTACTACCAAACAGGAATTACTGCTATACAATGATTTTGTTTAAATCAGAGGTAAAATACAGCTTTTATTACAACAACTGAAGGGATGGGATGAAAAAGAGAATAAGTAACTGCAGCTGCAATTTCCTGAAAGCTATGTACAACTTTTTTTATTCCATCCCTAAAGTTAAAAATATCTTGCCTTGGCCTTCACCATGTCCATGTCCAAAGGAGAAATTAAGCCAGCTTACCTTGTATTTCCCTCTAATGGACTGTTTCTTTTCAAGCTATACTAATACAAGAAAAGACATCAAGCCCCCTCCCCCCAAAAAAGTGCTTTGCTTCATCATGGACTTCAGAATTAGATGCTCAGAAAGTAATCCAATGTCCCTTCCTCTAATGAGTAGCCAGCAGGAGTGTTCAGGCACAGGGTAACCACTCCTCCACTATACACAGCACTACTGCATTAAATTATAATTTAGTTAATCTACTTCTGGGAGTAATTTATTACATTCTGAGTTCTGTGGATAGTGATAGGACAATAAATGAAGCTATAAAACCCAAACTCTTTATCAGCTGAACATCTATTTCTATTACATGAAAGTTTGGTAAATATGAAGATTTATTACTTGAGCAACGCTTTATATGAACATTGTTTATACAGTAAAGTGAAGGTGATTTTTCTTTCATTCTGTAATTTCCTTCATTTGCTACTTGCATACCGTTTGAAAGTTGAACTGGTTACAGATTTTTAATGTACATGTATTCCTCAAAGAGGGATTTAATTCTTGACAAACTAATACAGTCTTTTAAAGCATGTCTGATCAAGATTAAAACTATGGTGTCAGTGCCTGCATGGCTCCTTTAGGTTAGTCAGCACTGACAACAGATGAGAAATTCTATCTGCCATCACCTAGTCACATGCTCTGTGATCAGAGATTTGTGAATCCCGACATTACACATACAGGACTAAAGCCCAAAGCTTTATATTGGTCAATTAAAACCATACATTCTATATGTATCAAATAGATATTAAATATACATATCTTTTTTCCCCCCAGTTTTAAGGAATAAATTATTTTTGCTCTGTATTTAACAGAACTTTTTGGTAAAAATAGACATTGAAAAAATCTGTCATTTAACAGGAAGTTGCAGGCAACTAGCCAGACAAATCAGACAATCTTCTGTTTAAAAAATTCCCCCAATATTAATCATCTATTCTTCAAAACATGCCTACTGTCACTATAAACAGAGATACTATACCATGCGTATGAGAAGTATATGAATACATACATCTGCTTTGACATTTAAGAATCTGCACCATTTGTGTGATTTTAAGCAAAGCTGCAAGGTACAAATATATGATTAAAAACTGTTTTGAAGAAATGTGGACAAAGCTGATTCCATGCAGTAAGTTTTATAAGTAGAAAACTAAAATGTTAATGAAACAACGCCACTAGTACAAGAGAGCAGCAGCTCTTTTATAGGTGAGGTGGGGAGGACCCTCCTACATACATACATACATAAATAAATCTTACATCTGCATTAACTTTGGTTATCTTGAAATATGTTGTACAGCATTAAAACATGGTGTAAAGAATTAGTTAGTTTTACAAGGGTTTTCCTACACATAGCTCCCTAATTTTGCAGGATACTTTCTATGAAGCAGTATGTCCTGATTTTAAACTGTTAAGTGTAACTGTCTGAAATCTTTGCAGTAAACCGGCTTAGGAGAAAAACAAACAAACAAAACCTCAGAGTTCTGAAGGTTAAGAATGTACTAATCTTTACCCAGTTTGGTGATAATTTGCTGCGCTCATAAAAGAATTAAAACAAACAAGCAGAAAAGATACTGTGTGAAAAACACCATTACTTAGTCCTACATAAACTGTGAACCATAAATTATTGACTCAGGACTTTTCAGTCAGTATGATTTTTTACAGAAGAAAAATTTCTGGTTTCAGACCAAGAATCTTTCAGCTGCTTAAAATATATCCCTTACTAAGCAACTGATGCTGATATTTGCCTTAAACTGTGCCAGAACAGAATTTTACATCCATCCACAGAAAATTCTGAGCAAGCCTTTGATGGACTCAAAATCCTCTCAGAGATGTGCATACAGACGTATCATGGTCTCTACCTCCTCACTGATTTGACCTGATGGATGTAACTGGGTAATACAAAACCAAGAAAATTCAGTAAGAGCAGCAAGCCAGATCATTAAGAGAGGTAACTACAGAATAACAGTGTTAGTGGAATCAATACAGTCATGACAGACTGATTTTTCATTAATCTTAAATATATCGTCCAATTAATTCTAAGATATATTCCTAATTACTTTTTTCTATGTTGAGTTTTAAAAGCAGTCAGTTTTCAGAAAAAGAACTACTACTGAAAACAAGTCTCCCTTGCATTGCCTACACACATTTTCTGATTCACACTTATGAATAACAGCAACATTTACTATGAAAATTCAGGCAACTGTAATAAGCCTTCTATAAGAAGCACTAGCTTTTCCTCACTGCATGTTTATTTACAAAAATGTAGTACACACAGACTTTATAGGTTTGCCTTGAGGGCTGGTTTCACAATCAATTTAACCAACATTAAGTGCAAGCTGCAGCTGAAATCTCTCTCCAACCGCATCCCCATCCCAGCCAGACTGCATCATCGCCCTCAGGCCAGACTCTCAATGTGTACCTGATTAGTTGATCAGTTCTCTGACCCAACTTGTGTGCAGCTGCACCAGTAATGTTGGCACATGGAATGTCTGTGGCTGCCACTTTTCAGGAGATACACATATAGGCATGCAAAAAAAAACCCATGGAATCATGGACTAACAATAACTATCCACCAGCTTATCCCAAAATAGCACAGAAGTCAGCAAATGTTGTGGATAATAGTAAATGCTATATAAAACTGTATATAAATTGCCATATATGCCATTTAGAAAATGATATCTTGATTTTCTTTATATATCCTCCATATCAGCCTAAAATCCTTTTACAGAAAGTTCAATATTGCATGCACAAAAATCTTACTTAAAACCCCCACAGGTCTTACAAAAGATCTCTCTTGTTTGCGTCACTTGAAATTAATTAGCTGAAGTCTAGATTCTAGATGTCCTCTTCTCATAAAGTACCAGAAGTTTCCTTAATTGGCACACGTCAATGAAAATTCCTTTTTAGTCTATTATACAGTCTGTACTGGGTCACTGAAACTATCCACGGTATTGCCAATATAAGTGTTGATTGAGCCTTTACTGCAATAAAAATGCACTGTAGTTCAGCCCTGATATATTAAGGCAACAGCTACTAAGTTTAGTATTATACAGAAATTTAGACTTCAATAAATTGATAGGACAGAAATCAGAATTGTCAACATTCAATTACTTGTTTTCAAGAGTACAGCACATGGATGTATGATTAAAAGCCAAAATAGATCTTAATCATATAGCAACACACTACAGTGACTCACTGAATATAAATGTCAACAAGCGATCTCAGTAAAGTTAGTTTATTTTTAGGATGTTATTCAGGAGCAGCTGAACACAAAACTGAAAGAAAAAGATCAAAGATGAGGTTCTTTGCTAGCTAAACATGCTTATCACGGGATGTAGTGGAAAACTAATGTGGTTTACCATATAAATTTACATTAAAACCCCTTCAAACACAAAAACTCACTGATCAGGATAAAAGTCTCAGAGAGAAACAATTACTGGTGAAAGCCTGGATTCCCCCATACTTTCCAAGCTAATAAATGTGGTCCTTGATATCAAATAAACAGTAAATAATAAGATAAGATCTTTAGCAAACAGACTTAACTATTACAGATAAACTATACAACCATTCACTAGAGCAGATTTGTGCTATTTGTCAAAGAACATATCTCTTGAGCAAATAAAGAAAAAATTCAACCTCCAAAAAAGTCTTTCAAAATATTCCACATCTGCAGTTTTAGTGGCTCTCCTAAAATCAGCAGCTGGCCAGAAATACCATGGCAAAAATCAAATGTAAATATGCCCGACAACTATTTACAACATGTGTACAACTTGAACTATTTTACCTTCAAAGTTGACATCTACAGGATTTCCCAGTTAATGGAAAACTTCTCATAAGACTTCTACATCAAGCCCTGCCAACCTGGCTAATTTTGCTATGTTATGTTAAACACAATGGGGGGAAGAAATACTGTCCTCCCTCCAAATTGAGGGTTTTTTTGTTGTTATCTACCAATACAAAACAGATAAAATGGATATGACTGTAGTCTTAATGTTAACAGTGTTAAAAGTAAATCTTTAAAGAACATGACAGCATCTATGTGAAATATTCCTAGGTATCCCCAATCAGCTTGTATTTTGAATATCATAGACACATCTGTAAAAACCTAGCACAGTTGTACCCTCGTATCAGGATCACATGGCAGGAGAAGCTCAGTCTTCAGTCAAGACAGTTCCCATATCCAGTATATTCAGCTATAAAACTGAAGTTTAAGGAAGTGCTAAATATATCCTTCAGGAAAAGTCAACAATTTGTTTCTTTGGCAAGTCTGAACATCCTCAGATGTTCATTTCCATTTTATTCTGGATACTCTATTTATCCAAAGAGTGAGCCAGAACTGTTGCCGTTACTATGAAACCAGCAGATTTCAGGCAAGCAAATATGAAGAACAGTAAAAGACATAGATGCTCTGCTGTGTAAGATACTACAGTGTGCCTGGATAATGAACAGGAACTGCCATTAAAAAGAGACAGCTACAATGGAGGTAAAATCTACACATAAGTATTTTTTTCCATTTCTTCTGTTTACTAATGCATAGGAAATAGTATATGCTAAAAATCAAATTATCTGTTCTGATCACTTGATCGATGATAAGATGCAACATAAACCAAACAAAAACCCCAGACCTCTAAAAGCAGAAGGAAGAAGAAGAAGGAAGAAAGTTTATCACAACATATACTCTTTTACAAATGACAAACTCTTTAAGTTGTTTTAGTTAAATACTAAGCTTTAAGGAAAGCTCCCAATTTCAATTAAAAAGCTTGACTAAAAATAATCACTCCTGGGAAAATTATACCAGTTGAAAAGAGATTGAAGTGTACTTAGTACTAGACTAACAGGTTTGGAACAAGACTGATGCCCCAAAAAAGCATTTAATAGGACTTCCTGTTCTTGAACATACTCAAAAGACTGTAATACATATGACAGTTCAAATATAGCCTCTTTGTGTCACATTTTACTAGGCTGACGCTGCAAAGAAAGTTATAGAATAAATTCTGTAGCAGCCACTAGTCACAAATTAAGTTGTTTTGTTGGTTTTGGGGTGGTGGGGGTTTTTTTGTTTTGTTTTTGTTTTTTGTTTGTTTGTTTATTGTTTGTTTTTTTGGGTTTTTTTGGATTTTTTTGTTTCATTTTGGTTTGTTTTGTTTTCTAATTCCTCTTGGTCTCTTGATCATAAAGAACCATCTCATCTCAATAGACTTTTAAACCAGTCAGTTTCCAGACTGGAATGAGTAACACACTTGCCCTTGAAACGCTCTACAACTATTAGCTGACAAACGCCTTTGCCGACCCTTCCACACTAGCAGGAGTCAAGGCACCTCCAGCCCCCACAATGTAACTCCATTACCATGTCACTAGCGTCAAGCTAATGAAACTTTCCCGCTCAGCCAGGTCATCAGCTCAGGCACAGTTCAACACTGTTGCATTTTAAAAAGTGCAGAGGTCCCAGGTCCAGACAACCTGCTGATGCGAGAGGCAAAACGAACTGAAGTCTGTTTGGACTCATACACACAAACAAACCCAGATGCACAGAAGGTACAATTTACAGTTAAATCAAACAGCAAAAGCCACAAGCCATCCAGGCAGAAAGGTTTTAGAAAATCCATAGCAGTATCACTACCATTCTCTTTCCTACACCATTTTACTAGGGCAATGGTATAGCAGAAAAAAGTTAAAAATATGGCAATTGCCTTGCTCTTTGTTCAAGAGTACAAGAAACAACCCACACTCCACATCTTGATTTTGATACGCAGGGGTGGTCACAAGGTATTGTCCTCTCAGATGAAGAAAGGCTGGCCTAACCGAACCATCCTCGCTAGGCTCCTCTTCCTGAGAAGTTTGGTGTTCATCTCCCCCTGGCGGGCTATGTACAGAGAAGGGAAAATCTGCTCCACCTAGAGCAGCTCCACCTAGAAATCCCTCCTCTAGAATCAACACAACTCCACTCCACTTCATTATTAGGAAATCCTCACCTCAAGACGCACCAACAGGTAAAACCAGCAATACCATCTAGAGTAAATGGGTTCTGAGACACAAGTGGGGCCAGCATGTCCAAATAGGCAGGTGTAGCTCTCTTGCTCTGGAGCTCACTGCATTGAACACTTATAAAAACCCAATTATTTTAATACATTTACACAGACTTCTCTGCACTTACCTGCTGCAGCACTGGAAAACAGAATTAGAGTTCAGTTTTCACTTGGACAGGATGGAGTGGAACAAGATATAAAAGAGTATCTGTAATTATTATGAACAATCATACGAAATCTGAAACAGTAACTCCTGAGAGTATACACACCCAGAATTCCTAACTGACTCTTACATTCTTTGAAAGATGCCAAAATACCATACTACTACCATTGTCCAAATGCAACAGAACACTTCATCAACTGAAGTGCATAAAGACAGTGAAAAACAAGTCAGTCAACCCTTCTTGGCTGATACTAGTATTAAGCTTTGGTCAGCAAAGCCAACAGATGCTCTCTATGCCAGACCTACTCGACTCTCTCCACCAGACTCAACTTCTAGACCTACTCAGCACAATCCATCTTATGAATTGTTGCAGCTCTCTCACTTTTATACTGAGGATTTCTTTCTCTTACTTTGCCTCCAAATGCTGCCCAAAGATTTCAGGAGATGGGAAATTGTTTGGCATTTGCTCTGCCCTTACTCAGCTACTTACAAAATTCTACTTTCAAAGTATGAATGGCACACTTGCAAGTAATTCTCAACTAAGGTACATTTTAATTTACAGCAGAATCCTACTTATAGTCTGCATTTTCTAGGGCCCCAAAATTTAGCAATGTTTACACAGTAGAAAAACATACAGCAATGTAGACAATGTAGATGGATGAACTCCTTCAATATCAAACCACATCTACGACTACACTGCTTCATGCTCACAAGTCACCATGGTGAACAGATAAATGAAAAGACATGTCTCCTCCCCAGTCAGAGTTAGTACAAGCTAAAAGTTGCCACCGTAAACTTTCAGGGTGACAACTGCTTTGTTCAGTACTTGAGAATTTCTAGGTACTTACATTTTACTAAAAATAAACTTGAAGGTACTATATATAGGCAATATTAAACACTTTATCTCAATGTGTCAAGTATACAAAACTGTTTAACATTCTAAAAACTTCACTCAATCATATCAAGACTTTGCAATTCTTCATGAAAGTTAACTTTGTCAACATGGAGGAAGGAAAAAAAAGTGTGCATATAGCACAGAAATACAGGTCATGACTACTTTTTGGTTTTGAGACTTACAGATTTTTTTGTAGCCTTTGTTCCAATGTTCTAACTTTACCTAAGTCTGCTGATAATCAGTCATCTTCCACACCGGCACTGGAATAAGTGTTCCAACCTTCTTCAGCCTGAATTCACTGTGGGACACAGCAAATGTACTGAATCCACTGAGGAAAAAAATGTTTTCACTCCACTTGTGAAAAAGTTCTGATTTAAAAGACATGTTTTCTTAAATGTGTCAAGGCACAGTACCTTAAACATATCAGTAAAACTACCTAAACTATGTCAAAAACACCCTGGAATTGACCAGTTTAAATAATAAATTTGCAATGGCTATGCAGATGCATCTGCATACATGCACGTATTGTGCCAGTATTTTCTACAACAATGTCAATCAATTAAGGGACCTACTTTCTTTGAATGATGCTTGGCTTTAATAGTTAGGTGGCTCTGAAGCTATCAAGCAATGCCTTTGTAGACATGACTTTTTTCTTCCACTGTATCACACTTCATCCATCTATTATCAATAACCTTCACTATAGCTCCAGGTGGCAATTTGTGTTCTCAGGAACAAAGCAGTGGCATCCTACTCCCAAATTATAGGACTTCTAAAACCCCAAGGTTTTTTTTTCTGCTATCCCCTTTTTCAAATGCTCTCAGACAGGTTGCCTGTAGTTGTTTCTACTCAATCAAGTGAGCTCACCAATGTCAGACTTTGAACTCACCTAATAAGATGCTTTTAGAGATGTCAAAGTTCATAGATTTATTTCTGCAGAGGGTCACCCTAATCAATCTGCATTCCAGCTCATCTATTTCATTGCATCCTTCCTTGTTCCATTGTTCTTGACATCTTGCACACATTCTCATCTACTTCGAATTTGGGCATTGCAGCAAGTTTCATAACAGGAAGGCACACCCCTTAACATCCAGCTTTTATATGGCTAGATGGCTTGTCATCTTGCCCTGGCATGTGCACAAATGACGGAAAACTCAACTTGCCACGTAGAGCAGTGAGAATAAAGTCCCAGTGCTAATGTTTTTCTCAGCTGAAACATGGCCTTTTTACAGCTCTCCTGAAAGTTACTTTCTTTGTAAGGTAAGTCAAGTACAGACTTGATTACCTTTTATTTAAAAAAAAAAAAATCCAAAACCACAAACCAAACCCTGCACAAAGCACAACAAACTAAGTTTGTGGTAAAACTCACCAGAGTTTAGGTAGTTATCTGAAATAATCCCAAACAAAGGATAAAAACAGTATCAATCAAAAACCAAACCAAAACAAAAGAATTAGTATCAACCCAGTAGCACAATACTTCCATTGTGTTTGTGGAACAAACTAAGCTACAGCTACTTGTATTTTTGTAAATGTAGCACTAACCTACAAAGTCTTGCATACACAAACAATACTGTTATACTAACAAAAGAATACGCTGCTGAACCACCCAATTTTGAAAGAAAAGTGACTGTGACTCAGCATGAAAATCTAGGACTTTTTCCACTTCTAACTAAGTTTTATGTAGTGATTACAACAAAGGAAAAGATTTTCAACAGGCTGAAAAATATTTCTAAAAGATACAGTTTAGAATACAACATATACGCTTTCACAGGTAATAGTACAAAGCAGCTAGTGTTTGTAAAGCTTCAAGCAGTACACAGCTGAAGTATGTTGAAAAAATAAATAAAAAGCTTTTGCAGCTCAATGGTCTGTTTTCCTTTGTTATTCATTAACAACTTTTGTGATCATTGGTCTGTGTCAATTAAGCTTCAACCAAGTCCCTAAAACAGAACTACTAAACCAGATCAGCACAACCAAGGGTTATATGGCTGCCAGCAACCTCTCGAGCCAATTGTTGTCCACCAGCAGCCCAAAGCCAAGCTCCATTGCACTTATCTGAGGGCGGCTAGCATCCTGGGGGCTGCCAATGTGACTGGATCAGCACACCAGCTGCTCTCCAAAGTGCCACCCCTTGGCAAGCCATTAAAGGAGATATGTGAGAGAAGGGATGGGAGTGAAGGAGAATAAGGGAGGAGGGCTAAAGCTAATGAGAATTAAAGCAGGCTGTATGGAGTTTGCTGGTAATGGAACAGTGAATTCCTCTGAAAGGTGCTTTTCTTTTCAGGTGTATTACATATTGCATATTCTTGCAGCCTGCACTTACCTGACTCACAAAATGCATTATTTTCATATCTATTAGAAGCAGGCAAGTCACATTAGTTAAACAAATGAGGACAGACTTACAAAGCATAACTATCCTATTTAAAATTTTTTCACCTAGAAATTACTATTAAGTTAGAAATAACATAATTTGTATCCAATTAGCTTCCACCAGAAAAAAAAAAAGAATGAAACCTATATTTTTTCCAATTAATGCAGAAATGTGCTATTTAGTTCCCAAATTAACTTTTTGTGGGTTTAGCACTAACATACACTGCATTCTTGCCTTCATCACTATTATCAGCAATAACTTTTTTACCTCTCTAAAACACAATAAGCAAAACATGCCCAAACTTTTTGGATAAGATGGGCTCTCTTTTATTGTTATTTTTCTCAAGCATGGGCACCACTCTGACACAGCTTTGAATTTTAAAAATAAAAATTTAACACTCAACTTTGACTACATCATACAGATTTTTAAAGAGATGGTAACACGCATGACAAAATAAATATGCAAAGGAAATTAATGTGTTTTCTAGAACTACTGATAGGAATCCAGAAATGCTAAACTGATTGTATTTCCTCCTATACTGAAAATGCACAGACAGCTGCATATAAAAGAGATGTCATCAACTTTCAACTTACATCTAATGCAAAAAATAACAGGTAAACACACTCACAAGTAAAGTAACACTGCTTGCAGTTTACACAGGGAAAGAAAACTTTATTGTGGCCAAATCTTGAAACCAACAATTTGTATAGATAGAATCATAGACTAGTTAGGGTTGGAAAGGACCTTAAGATCATCTAGTTCCAACCCCTCTGCCATGGCCAGGGTCACCTTACACTAAACCATGTCACCCAAGGGTCTGTCCAGCCCAGCCTTGAACACTGCCAGGGATGGAGCATTCACAACTTCTCTGGACAACCCATTCCAGTGCCTCACCACCCTTACAGTAAAAGGTAATAATCAGGTATCTCTGTGAAATATATTCACAGATATGAACTTCTACAATTTAGGCTCATTTTCTAAAGAACGACATTTTCACATAGGTATAATATTTAATGAAAGCACTTAGACACAAGTAAATTGTTGGCAACATGAAGTTGTTTTTTCATTTTTTTAATTAAAATAAGTTGTAAAGTATAATTATAACCTTAAGTTTCCCCTAAGTGTATGGAAACAGGCCAAGAACTAATGGTTTCTGTAAGATAAGTCTTACAAACAACAGAAGCTGAATTATGAAGAGGGACAGCTAATACTTTGTATCATGTCTTTGATAAGTTACACTTTTTCTATGTCTACTTCTTCATTTTAAAATTTGTTAACTTTGGGGTCAAAAGAGCACTCTAATTTACATGGACAAATGAACCTACCAAACAGGCCACCTGAAATCAGTTAGTTGAAAGTTAAATTAAAGACATATTTCGTCCCTCTCCCATTTCCTCTCACGTTATAAGGCATTAATAGAGGATTTAGTCGCAGTGGTTCTATCACATGCAATATTTAATGACCTGAAACTCCCCTTTGTCAAAAGGGCATGATCATGGAAGATACAAACACACCTATACCCTAGTATTCTTCCAGTGAAGAATAATAAAGGATACAAGAATTAAATGGTATGCTAAGACTGGAGCAGATACTAGCTCTTTTTGCAGCCTTTTGCTACTCTGCCTACCTGCTGTTTGACTGCTTGAGGATCTCCTGGAAGATCTCACAGGAAAATGTCAAGAACTGTGGAGCTCTGCTTCACTTGATTAACTCCACATTTAGCTTTGAATCTTTTCAACTTTAATACAATACTGAATTTATCTCCAGTGCACACACTTCAATTGAGGCTATTCCTTCAATTCACTGTTCAAAAAGTAAGTCATTGGCAATAGAAAAGTATATACATATGGCCTTGCTAGAAATATTTTGTACAGAAGCAGGTGGTGCACATGCGGTAAAGTTTTAGTACAATTGATCCTCCAAAGCTAAAATAAGGACAGAACTTAAGAGTGGGGGGAAAGCAACCAGACACTCGGTTTACAATAAACTAAACAAAAAGCCTCCCCTATCTGTAATGCTGTTTATTCAAACTGTATTTATCTGATCTATCTACAGTTTACATCTAGATCTAAAACATCCAAATACTTCCACCATGACTATAGCATGAATTATACCCACTGGCAACAGAACCTTAGTTTTACCAACAAAAATAACTGTATATAAATCCACCTTGGGAAAGTAGGAAGTGAACAGACATGATGCCAAACAAACACATAAGGTTTCAAGGGAACCTACAAAGTGTTCCTGAGCATCTTCACCACACCTCTTAGTCAGAGTCCATCATGCTTAGCTTCAGGATGTATAGAAATACATACAAATAAAATGTTTCCACTTAAGAAGAAAAATTACTTTGTATTAGTACACCACTAGAATGTGGGAAGTCTAAGAATAAAGAAAGCTCTTCCTTTGGATGTCTTTTTTTCCATTGAGTGTACTAGCCATGATTCTTCAATCTGTCTTTTTTCAATAAACAGAATCACCGAATCACAGAATCACAGAATCAGCTAGGTTGGAAAAGACCTTTAACGTCATTAAGTCCAACCTTTACCCCAGGACTGCCAAGTCCACCACTAAACCGTGTCCCTGAGGGAATACATCAGAAGCTAGTAATATCTAGAAGCACACAGGAATTTAACAGCTGACAAAAGTAAATGCACTTCAGGATATTTCTGCCTCTCCTTGACTAGCATTTCAGCATATTTCTAAAGCAGTGAGGGTCACATTGCTTATCCTGATTACCTCCACATTGTACCTCACAACTAGGTTTCATACACATCATTTGATTTATAATTCAGAATATGAGTTCCCAGTTAAAAGCTGTTGTTTTGGAGAGAAGAAAGAAGGACAAGGACCACGTTACATTATGTTCTGACCTTCAGATGATTTCTGGCAGCAATTTATATAGCATTAATCTTATTTAGTTATCTTAAAGAATATACACTTAATATCTTGACCTCTCAAATACTGCCTTTTTTTCATTTCAATACCAGTTCTGCTCTTCTGTATGGTTTAATAGCAGTAAAAAGCATCCGAGATGCATTTACAAAGTAAAAGTAAAGGCAAAAATCAAACAATACCCCACAGCACACCAGGTATCATCTTCTGCTTGCAGCATGTCAGGGTAGCACATAGTTCAATCCTCTCAAAAGGGCAGGAATACCCTATACTTTTGAAACAGTACATCAGAAGATGAGTCCTTAGCACTCCAGATATTACATCAGAGTACTTGTGCTACCTGAAGTCACACAGACAGACAACAAAATTAATTGTTGGTTCCTCTCCAGTTGGCAAAGGTAACAGAGGGTATACATCAGTAGTAGAATGGAAATAGAAATTTTAAAGCAAGAGCCTCTAAGGGTGTGTTCATTTGCACCCCATGTGAAGTCTGATCTGGAGAGTCAAGATCAAAAGTGCCTAGACATGTTCTCACCAGAAATGCCTTAACTTCATAATTCATTTTCTGCACAAGAAGTTCATTGACTTTAGCTACAGAATGTAAGCAAACAGATGGCTTATCCTGCCAGGAATGTGCTGAAGACTTAAAGAAATATAGACCCAGAGGACTCAGAAGTTTCACTGGATGCAAGGGAGAGGGTAGGAAAAAAAAGAGGGAAGGGAAGTAGTAAACAAGACCGCTTACACGTTATCACACCTGACGTAAGAACAGAAAAGAACAACACAAACATTGTTAGCTTTACAGGTGATTTGTCAAATACAGGCTGGAAAAGAAAGCATTTCTTGCTCAAAAGTAGCTGTTATGAAGGTCAGTGTGTAAGATGTGCAGCTGAAAGATACCTGCTGACGTTAAGCAGGTATCAGCCTGTACTGCTTAACCTGTAAAAGTTATCACAAGAAACTGGGGGAGGAGGAGGTTGCCCTTAAAAAGACTAAAGAGCGGAGAAACACTATTGCACTATGGCCCTGATCAACTTTAAACCAACTTCCACAGCAGTACTGTGTGCTTCAGGTTTTAAAAAAGCAATATGCAAGCAAGTAAAATTTAAAAAACATTCCTCAAAAACTTCTTATAAGCATACCTGAAATCAGAATATGCTGGATAGCTTTTACTATTATTTTATATAGAAGAAAATCCAATTTCTTTTAGCAGACGGTGTTGTCTGGCCTAGCCTCTGTGGGGGCCGGGGGCTTATGCCCACTGGATCACTAAGAAGCCAGTAAAAGGAGCACACACAAATAAAACACCCTGTTCCACCCAACAGCTGTGCCTGCAACACACCTCCCAGCAACAAAGAAGGGCTTTTTTAATCAACTTCTGACAGATAATGAATGCCTTTGCACCTGTGACAAGTTGCATATCACCCAAAAGTATGATCTCCAATTATTTGTCCTAGAGTTCTCCCCCTTCTTTCTTTTACTAGATTTTTAATACTCCTAAAAAGGTAATTTAGTCTAATAGCAAAGGCCTGCAGGTACAGAATTTGACTGCTGTTTTGTGCTATTTAAATTGAAAAGCATATTGTAACAAACCATGACTCATTATCTTCACACAGTATGCATACTTTGCTACCAACAAGATTAGAATGGGTATGATGCCTGGAAAGGCCTACTTGAAACAATAATCTAAAAAAGAAGCTGTCTCAGAAGCCACAAAATGCATTAAGGATCTAAATTCATTAGCTGTCACTTCTACACATGAACACAAGTGTCCTGGATGTGATCGGGAAGCAGCTTAACTCCTGCCTCCCCTTGCCTCCCCCACAGTATGTTTCAGGCATAATGAGCAACTTTTCCCTGGCAATTAAAATGGGGAAATGAGAACAGATCCCACTTTTCCCCTCACCCTCTAACTGGCCCACTCTAGAAGCAATGGCCCTGAGATTTGGTGCCTGTAGTCTAAAGGTATTCAAGCTCCTGCTCTCACAGGGAACCCTCCTGGTCAGCCATACTTTAATTTGCTTGGGGCACTTTTCACCCCTTCTCCCCTTTTGAGGCTTGACACCCAAAAGGAAAGATTACCTGAGACAGAGGTAAAACAAATCAGAAGGAGTCTAAGCCTGAAGCCTAACAATTAGCAACATACTCTTTTCACACTGTTTTTCGGGGGGTTGTTTTTTTTCTCCTTTAGTCATTTCAGTTTGAGGGAAAAAAAGGGCAAACTGGTGACACACACAGGCTAGGGGGTAGACACCAATACTGCAGTCTCCTTACTCCCAGGTCAGCACAGTTCAACGATTAATGCAGTGTCAGAGAAGTTTCTACATCTTGCATTATTGCAGTAGAATAACTGTGCAGCCAATATAAACAGTGGAGGTCCTCCTAACTGGCCTGTTTCAGACTTTGATGCTAGAAGATGTGCATCTGACTGTGCTAAGCCCATGCAGAACTAGATCTGAGGTCTTCCACTTCTTATGTGTGTCTTCTACTTATTATGGATGAATGCTTGAATAAGCATGAGTACACACAAAATATATTAAATATATTAATATACATTTATTTATTATTATTTATATATTTATTAAAATTATATCTAATATATTAAATCTATTAAAAAAACATGCTGTAACTTCACCTTTTGTTTCTGAATAAAGTGGACAGATGTGTTTGATGCATGCTTCAGAGTATACCAAGAATTCAAGCTTACTGCTAGTCTGTGCTTTTGCCAGTCCATCATTTTAGGCAAATATGCTCAAAACACATTTTGTAAACAGAATTTCAGAGATGTTTCATTCTTGGTTCACTCTTTCCTATTTTTTAAAAACACTATGCACAAGCTGGAAATTACTACTGGTTCTTTCCTAGGTCTCACCTCTGGTTCACTAGGTGGTAAAGTAGGATTAAAGTTTTATAGCAGTTGCTGTGTTCAACTTAAGTTTATATTCCACTGGACTCAGTATATTAAAAGCTCTTTGCACATCTCTTTATAACAATGTTGACATAACTTGAAGGTCAGTGAAAGAAAGCAGTTCTAGTTCCCCCTCCCAATTTTCTCTCCTAATGAAGGGTGCATTGGTATGTGCATTTAATATCCATGTTTCAAAGATAATACTGGCTGTTTTCTGCTATAAAAGCTTTGCTAATGCTTTTGTAAATCAAATCTTCCTTAGTCATAACCTTCCCCTTCTGCAAGACCTAAGGAAGAAATAATTCAGAAGAAATTATGTAGGCAAGTTCCCACTGAAAAAAGTAAACTGACCAAAGAAATAATGACCAAAGAAACAACCATAAAGCCCTACTTCCTCCTTCCCAAAAAAATAACTTTCACACAAACTGAAAAAAAGATTAAAATTAATCTTATGGGATTTAAGTTGTTCCTCTCCCTTATTCACCCTCGAACAGGAAAACTATGGGCTCAAACTCCTTAACAACTGCAGTATATTGAGAAAAAGAGATTTAGAATGATACGATCTAACTAAAAATTTTTTTTTGTTTTGCTTTGTTTTGTTTTGCTCCAGGAAAGGTCTGGTTCTTAGGGCCGTTTTAAGGAAGTGTGCCCATTTTAACTGAAAAATAAATAAATAAATAAAAAAGGATATACTAGTACATTGTACATTTTTAATCGTAGTCAAATGCTCAAATTCTTCATCATTAATCTGGGTGTTACCGGAAGAGAAAACCCCATGAAACTCCACCAAAACAAATTAACCTCACCACTGACAACTTAATACTACCAATTGTGAGAGCTCTCTCTACAGTTTGCATTTGTATTCCTACAGACAAAACACAATCATATTCACCTAATCCAACATTCCCCTAACTTCACCTAGACACCTGACAAAAACAAGAAGGAAATTAAAAGACTGTATACATCTGCTGAGTGTATTTAAAGTCCCACATTTATCTCATCTGCTGGGACAAGGAAAAACAGAGAAACGCTCATACTGTACATATTTCTTGAGTTAAACTCACTTAAGCTTTTGAATGTTTTTCTGTCCATTATAATTTTTGCCCTATATACAGTTTTTGTAGCAAATAACCATGCATAAATCGAGGAACAATATACAGTATTAAGACTGACTACATCCTGCGATGCACATGGTTAACTGCAATAACAGCAAAGGATGCGCTAATTGTTAAAGAAACAAAAAGCACAAATGACGCAGCCCACTACTTCTAGGAGGACTCTTCAGTCCTCTTTTACAATCCCATAAAAGCATATCCGTCATGACAATGGAAATAGCACTAGAATACTTTTAATAAAAGGTATAAAAATCACAAAGTGATCACTTCACTTTGGCGGTCACAAGAAATTATTACTGTATAATTTCCCCAGCAAGCCATGGCCAATGCTGTGAGCAAATGCTTATTTTTGACTGAATGAAGAAAGACTAATTTCAGAACTGAAATTTCAGCCCTCATTTGTGGGGGAAAAGCAGCATGAAAAAGCTGAAGATCATTCAGCCATACAAGCAGAGATCAAAAAACACGTTATATTTTTGGCACCACCAAAGACGTGTTATGGCAGAAGTAGATGAAATAGCACTGAAATGCAAAACAACTGACTGGATAAATCACCTATGTCCTTTATATCCTTTAACTTCTTTGGCCTTACTGAAAGGTACTTAACCTAGCATATCAAGAAAGAGCAGCTAAAGAAAAAAACACATTTATGCACAAGGTGACAGGCCATCTCTTCTTTTTTAAAGAAAAGCCTTACACTTCTGTTACTACTTCATATTGAAGACTATGACATGACTGAGTTGAAACACCTGTGAAACACAGAAAGTAACTGTCTTGTTTCTTTATAATACCTAATTAAAAATAAACAAGACAATATATCATTAGCAAAGAAATTTTTTTTCTTCCACTGAAAAAAATACACAAAATTCATCTGCCAGAAATAAGGAGGGGCATGTGTAAAATCAGCTCAACATAACATTTCCTTCAGAGAAAATTAACATTAATTAACATCTGTAGAAGTCTGACTCCAACCAGACAGGCAGTGATTGCATGGGATAATGACTAGGGCCCTCTTTACAAAGAATTATCATCTAACTATGCTGTAAATTGCTGAAAGAGGGACGTCAACCTGAATTTATCACTTACCAGGATAGCAACTTACACTCCTGCAACACATTTTCTAACTTTTGTGTTTCACTTAGCCTTAGGCATTAAGTTCACCTTTTACACGAATATCAGACTTGGGCTAAAAATATATTTGCACATCTTGAACTATTTTCTTAGCATCATAAAACAAAGAAGCTTTTAATTCTATGAGGGACTTAATGACCAACATAGACTAGGAAACAAAGTTTACAACACTTGAATATCCCTACTTTTACACTACATTTTGCTATTTTTACTCTGTTTTACAATAAGCAATCAGTATTTTCCCTTCTTATATTTCAGCTGCAAATTGCTTTAAGAATGCTACATGGACCAATAGACTAAGGTGCTACTACAAGAGAGTAAACTACTATGTATAGGAGTAAAACTGTCAGAACCCAGGTGTCAGAAGCAATCACCCTACTATATAAGCAAAGGTTAAAGAATACTATGTCAAATATCATGGCAGACTAGTCAATGTCCAAGAAACACCTTCATCTTTCCTGAGAACAAATTTCTAGCAGAAGCAAGGGGGAAAAAGGATTTTCTTATTTCAGCATATTCTACTACATCACTATTTGAAAGACTTAAAATCAGTAGGACCAAACCTCTCAGGAGCAGCTGGGAGACCTGGACATATTGAAAGTGACTATTATACATCAAGTCAGAAGACAGTTAATATGAAAAACAGGAACGTAACTACAACTAATATTTTCTTAGAGGACTGGCAGCAAACTGCCAGATGCATGTGTGACCTCAAAATAACCTTTCTCCAGATGCCTCTTTAACCTCTTACAATTACATCAACTTCTAAAAAGACTGGTACATTTTACCATTTTTCCTCCTTTGGTTATGCAAATTCAGAAGATGTGCTTAAAAGACAGATTGAAAATGTTTGGTTCTGTGCATTTTTGTCTGCCTTTAAGACCCAAAATAAAGCTCTCTAATACAGCAGCACTTTTTTTTTTTTCACCCCAGAATTAAAACTGCTGCAGAAGTTAAAGTCTTCATCTGCTTTTTTTCCTACCTTGATTCAGTGGTCTAAACCAGGTAACTTTTTGAGACAACTGAATTAAGGGGGCAAGACAATATTCAACCAAAGGAATCAATAAATCTCTTTCAATACTATTTACCATTTTCAAGTAAATAGCTTTTTTATTCCTAAAAAGTATGTTCTACACTTTATGTTACAACCAATAAAAGCAAAAACAATGATTCATATTATTCAGATTAAAAAATGGCCTGCATGCTAACATTTAAAGAAGGGCATTTCTGCAAATTTAAGAATAAATTCACAGCATGGAAACACCATGAAAGTGTTCCAGGGGCTCAAGCCTTAGAAAGAAAAAACAAAAAAAGGCAAGTGAAATGTTACGGAATGAAAAGTAAGTAGGTCATCTATATTAAAGTATAAAAATGCTAACATCTGATTTGTGGCTGAAAGAACTGGTTTTCAAACCTAGAGGGGTACAAGTGAATGAAGAATTGCACAGTTCTTTTGTCAACAAAACCATGCTTTGATGAGGCATTAAAGATTCCCTGCGCTGTACAGAATCCAGGAGGAAAAAAAAAAACCTTTAAGAAATATACCTCCTTATACAGCAAAACAATGAATTTCAGTTGTCCTGTAACCCAGTTCCTTTAATCTGCATAAGAGATGCTGACTGAGTTCACTCAACCAAATCACTACTGGCTTTCAGAATACAATCAACACATGCTTTTCAACAGTATTAATATAGCATGAAGCTTGTGCTCCTAATTATTCATGTTTTTGCATTCTGTTTTTTCCCTGTGCTGTAAAATATGCAAATTTACTTCTTTGTGTTATTTAGGTCCCACATGGGCCTCAACAGATCTGTTAGGAAGAAATTACAAGCCAACATCAAGATACATGCTGTCAACATTTCAAGCTTCATTATTTTTATTAGGTTGGAATGCCATTATAGATTTGATATTAGGCGTTTAAAAGCTTTTTATAAATCTTTTGAAAACCTACAGTCTAATAAAATGGTGTACTGATAATTGCCACTACTCCACTCTGTGTGTGTGCCTGAAAGAAAAAGCCCTACAACTCTTGAATACGAGAGAAATCCCCATCTAGCGGTACTACTGAAAAATGCAGTTTGTTTTTGTGCAAAATTAGTACCCAAGAGGATTAGTTTGACTTCGTTACTGAATAAATGGTAGCCATTACCTCTCTGTGCAACTAAGGATCAGTAACAGGAAAGGACTGTTTCTTCTGAATTCCTCCTCCTCCCCCCTTTACAGTCAACTCTGACTGTAAAACTCAATGCCCAAATGAGCTAGCTATGATTTTTAAGTAAAAAACCCATAAAGCAGCACTTCAAGAAACAGGTCACTTAATACAGTAACTTCTTGGTGTGCAGCAAAAGTGTTCACTTACAGCAGCGCACGCTGATGTGTGTATTGTTTAGATTAAAATATTAAAAGATTTTTCCAAATCTCAGATTATTATAAAGTTGGTATTAAATATTTTTAAACAACAACAACCTAATGAAATAGTAGGCTGGTTACTTGAAAACTGCAATGTTGGAAATAACTACAGATGCATTTACTGTTATATAAAAAATAAATAATATAAGCCCACTGATGCAGAAAATGAAAGGACATCGAGACACTGCTTTTTTTCCAACTGGTACAAAGCCATATGCATTTCTTTAATGTAATAGTATATTTTAGAACACTGCAGCAGCCCAGCCTTCCTTACTAGCACTACTAAAAGCTTCTTAAATATTAATGGAAAAACAACATAGAGATTCACAGGAATCTACTACATATTACTACTGACTCTAAGAAAACAAACAGCAGTAGTAGCACTGAGATTTTACAAATCTCTTGAGGCATTTAATCACTGAAGTGTGTATGCAAAGAGAAGAAAACAAAGAACTACTTGAATTATAGTTATAAACTAGTATGGGAGTAGTCCTGTGATTTGGGAAGATCAGTATATTAAATTTCCCTTTCGCAACAGACTCATTTCTGAAGATCCTAAAATTGTGCATTTCTCTTGGAAGCAAACATTTAAGGACTTCTTTGAAATACATGTATTAGTAAAATTGATATGGAAACAATATCCTGTAAGACCTTTTTACATATTGGTTGACAGTGCGGGTACCCCTTAATTCAAATATGGAATTTATTAACTCCCCCTTCCACAATAAAAAATACCTCCAAAACTATCTGCATGCAAATTTTATTCTGGCAAAACAGAAAGGAGAAGTTGAAGGAGAATAAGTATATGTGAAATTGGTCTTCACAAAACCAGTAAAGATTTCCAGAACTGAAGACCAACTTGTGTTGATCATTTTACTTTTCTACATCTTCAGTACAGAAGACTTCTCAATTTTTTAAGAATGTTCTTTTGCAGTACCACTGCAATTAACAAAGGGAAGCATCCAGTTGGCTGTAAATCATACTTTTCACAGTCTCATAGCTGAGTGAGAATACTTCTGCCTACCGATGAGGATGATCAGATATGAGGGAATTACAATACTGAATTCAGTAATATATATACTGAATACATTAGAGGAAGGTTCAAGGACCTCACTTCAGATAAAACCTAAGGTCAAACGCCCTGCAGAGATTACAAAAAAAAAATTAAAATAGAAAGTCATACCTGACCACCAAAATCTTGAGATAAGAATGTCTGCTATCATTTGTTATAATTTATCAAACTCACTGCCTACTCTTGCTGCATCCCATTATCTCCGCAACACTGCCCCAGCATGTGGTAGTGATGAATTCTACACCTTGCTTCTCGCAAAAAAAAAAAAAAGAAATCCTGAACTTTCATCTAATACCAGTTCACTTCTGCTTTCTTAAAAAGAAAGAAATATTTGCCCTAAACTGTATTTTAGCTCTCAGGATGAAAACCAGCAGTTCTCACCTCCTTTTCTGTGAAGTTTTAGACGTTGGTGCAAGCCTGAGCACATCAGCTCTCTAGAGCCCCTTCTCTCCAGACATAAGCATTGAAACAGAAGGTACATATTGCTTAATTCAATAGATACAAGACTCTCTTAAACATCATAAGTTCTTCTTCTTACTGGGAAGAGATTTCAAAATACTTTACTTATGTCAAAATACATTATTTCTTATGCCTACGACTATTCATGTTCTTTTGAGAGGAAATGTAATAGGCAAAAATCATGCTTCCTCCAATACTGAGAAGCATAACATATAGATGTTAATCCAAAATTTGCTTACTAGTTCTACATGGCCCCCAAGGATCTAGGAAAGCACAGTGGGGACAAGGGAGGTTTACAGAGCAGTAATCAAATTCCTGCGAACCCTTGTTACCACAGCCACAGCCTCCCTCTATCTGCGACAGTCACTCCACTCTGATGACAATCCTGTGCCTATCCATTTTGCCTTGGGTACTTATCCTAGAAACTTTGAAAAATTCTGCAGCAAAATTGCTGAATCTCAGAAAACAACTTTCAGGTGACAGTTAAGTGCTCCCTATAAGTCAGTGCTCCTACCTGTTAGAGGCTGAGAGCTGAGCTCTGAAATAACAGCCACTGGTCAGTATTGAAAATCCATATTAATTTACATCTAAAAACAATGAAACAGGAAGATGTCCTAAATTCAAGGAAGAAACAGAAGTTAAATACGTTTACAAATGAAGTTTGTCAGCATAAGCAACTGAGCTGCTTCTACAAGCCATGGAGAAAACAACAAAATCCAACAACTCAGATCCATGAAACAGACTGGTCATTAAATCATAAGTTCACAGAAATCAGCTACATTGGAAAAGACCTTTAAGATCATCAAGTACAACCATTACACCGGCACTGCCAAGTCCACCACTAAACTATGTCACTAAGGGCCTCATCTGCGCGTTTTATGAACACTTCCAGGGACGGTGATTCCCCCATTTCCCTGGGAAGCCTGGTCCAATGCTTAACTACCTTCTCAGTGAAGAATTTATCCCTAATAGCCAATCTAAGCCTCCCCTGATGCAGCCTGAGGCCATTTCTTCTTGTCCTATCACTTGTTACTTGGGAGAAGAGACTGACCCCCAGCCCATAACCTCCTTTCATCATTAAAAATAAATCACTTATCCCAGAATATTGTTCTGTCCCTGGAATTGTTAAAAAAACATGTAAGAGGCCCTTAGTGATATGGTTTAGTGGTGGACTTGGCAGTCCTGAGGTAAAGGTTGGACTTGATGATCTCAAAGGTCTTCTCCAACCAGCTGATTCTATGAGACACTGAAACAGGCTGCCCAGAGAAGCTGTGTTCAAACATCATGTTGGATGCCATGTTGAACAACATGATATAGTGAAAGATGTCCCTGCTTTTGGCAGGCAGATTTGATTAGATGATCTTTAAAGGTGCCCTCCAACCCAAACCATTGTATGATTCTAAGATATTTTGGTTGTCTTCAAACAAAATCCACTCACCACCCACCTCAGTGGAACCATCAGCACCATGTGATTGCCTGCAGAGTTTCTGATGTTCTTCTAACCAAATACACATGTGAAGCAGCACTGCTGTCTCACTTTTTCAATTCCCAACCTTAGACCAAGATTGGGATTACCCAATTTGTTGCTGCCAGCGTTTTTATGAGTCATCTTTCTAGTCAAAGAACAGGCATTCAGATTCTGAAATTCTAAATGCATTGATACTCCACAAGCAATGGTAGATTTAAAATACAGCAATATATAACAGGACTTGGAGGAGTTATGACAAGAAAATAGAAAACAAAAAAAAAAAAAGACCCTCAAGGTCTGACAGGGTGATATTTCTGATTTATTTCTCAAAGTGTTGAACCTTTTTCCTTCTTTTTTAAATACCAGACAATACAGAAAGAGATTTAAATGGCTAAATATTGTTAGGAAAATCGACTTAATTACCTGCTTTTAATAGTGATACTCAGTACTCTCACTCCATTACTGAAAGAAGTACCTTCTTTCATACTTTAATGGACATGGCATCTGATCCTTTCTGATAAGTCTCATTCAGACTTCCAGTAAGACTCCTGGCTGCCCTTATCAGGTGCATGGTGTGAACAATCTTGTTAGCGATTTGTTACAAACAACCTCTCTTGACCACAACAGTCGAAATCAGCCACAAGCATCCCCCAAGGATGCAATTTTTCCTCTTCTTTCTCCAAGAAAGGAAAGCAAAGCGTTTCTTCCCATGTCTGCGGAATATCAGTGAGCTAGGCTTTTTGCTCTTATGTGCTTTGAATGAAAGACTGGGTTTGGGAACCAATTTAAAACATGAGTAATGAAATTCTCAATCCCCTCAAGATTGTTCACTGCCTACAGCAGTATTCACACTAATGGTCCTATAATTCTACTCAGATTTGTTAAAGACATTTAGTACTGGTATTCTAGAATTTTTTACACCTAAGAAGCTTCAGAACCTCCCACCTGAGTAATAAAAGAAGTAACTAGCAGAATAGCTAAGTGTTGGGGTTTGTTGGGGTTTTCATGGACTGCCACTATTCCTAGACAAAAAAACCTTCTAGATAAGTATCTGTGTAAGTGCTGACCTGGAATTCTGCAACTGCATCCATCTAGCAAGACACTGATGTGCTCCACTGACAAGGTTAATGGCAATTCTTCTGCCCAGTAGAAGTTAGTTAAGATGAAATCACAGTCCATTTCCTTGCAGTTTGCTAAATTAACTTCCATATGAGAAAAAATTAATAATAAATAGGAATAAAATAAGAGATGATTCAAGCAAAACTAATAGTTCTTAAGTTTACATTTAACAGGTTGATTTAATATGAATTTACATGAACAAAGTTTAAGTAGTCACTGACAGCATTTCAGGAAAAAGTATAGAAGCTAAATTGAATACAGAAACAGGACCTGCAACTGTGGGACATAAGCAGTGTTTGGCATTTGAGTGCAGATCTCTTTCTATTAGAGAGTATGAAACTCTAAATGGTCTCCAGACTTTTTTAGGGAAACGATGTGTCTCTTTTGACCCTTCCATGATGCAAGTGCTGGAGTGATTTGACGTAGCCATTGAAACCAACAAATAAACAAAATCTAGTGAATGGCAACCATTAAACACAACAGTCACGGATGTGAAATCAGATTTGCTTAAATGGAAAACTATTACAAAAAAGCATAAGTTCTCCTCAGAAAGAGTTCCAACAGTCTCTCATATTGTTAGATTTTTATAACCTAGAGGTTTTCATGTTCATTTTCATTTCAAAATGCTCAAGAAGTAACTCTTAAGTAAGCACTGTAATATTCCTGAACAAGTTAGTAAATCAGAACAGCAGAAGCCAAATATTGATGATGACAGATTTACAAGGAGGAAAACACAAATTTTCAAAGAGGAAAAAGAATCTGTTACAGCATGACAGCAATAAATTCTTCTGCACACTTCAGCCATCCTACAAAACTGTAAAAAAGCTTGATTAAAGCTGCAAATTTAGCTAGCTCACAGGTGAGTACATTTCAGATTGATTTCTGAATACAAAAAGACTTCAAAAAACCCTGAACTGCCTAATTTTCATGAAACTAAGCAAGAATCAGATTTGGAGACAGAAAATCTATCTACATTTGCCATCTGACTAAGAACACACACATGCTTCTTGGTTTCTAATAAAAAAAGACTTTGTGAGTAAAACTAAAAGCAAGGAACCTGAAAAAAAAGTCCTTTAATAACTGCAATGAGATATTCTGTTCCCACAAGTCTAATCATAAAGCTAGAAGCCTCAACTTTGAGCTTTCTTGTTTTGTAAGGACGCAACTTCTCCTTGCTCAGAATACAAGAGTAAAACAAAAACATATATTTTCAATGCTCTTTAATAAGAGTTTGTACCTATGTAAATGAAACATTGGCTTCTTAGTCCAAATGACTAAAGTAGGAATATGAACCTCTTCAGGGAGAGTAAGTATTCTGAAAAATTTTTATCATGTCTTCTCTTAACATTTTATTTGGCCTATCCCCCTCACAGAAATTTTTATATTTAAAAGATGGTAAGAATCAATTTATAGAGAAGCACCTCTTACCCACAATAACAAATCCATCTGTTTCTGTCTCAGGCACTGTCACTTTCTTTGAATCCTGGCTTTTTCGGAAGAAGCTGAACATAGCTTCCTTTTCTTTTTTTCTTCTTCTAAATTGTTACCTAAAAGGAAGACAAAACATGTTAAATATAAGTAAGATAATAGAGTTTACCATAAGAAGGCACACCACAGCAAAGACCACATACATGGTGTTACAACTTAATATTTATTACCAGATTTGAAATATCAGGCACTTGTATGTCAGACAGATCACTGTTGAAGTAGCAATTGACTCCAATAGGCAAAAAGAGAGCAGAATATAAATGGCTTTTCTAAAATGTTATTAATGGAGTGAGTCATTAAAAACAAACACAAAACACAAAACAAAAAAAAACCTTCCACCTTGCTAAAGGACAATGAAAGAAAGAAATTCCCTTCAGCATTTATCCAGCATGTTTCCTTATTTTTCTGCTACTTCAGAATCTCGTTACACAAACTTTCACATCAGAGTTAGCTCTAATGCCTCCAAACTTTAAAGCCCAAAACGTGATTCTATGAAAAAAATGCAGTTTTGCAATACAGGAATAATTGAAAGAGGCAAATTGCACTAGAGGTTTTCAATATTGTCTCTGCATCAATTAAAAA
This sequence comes from Psittacus erithacus, assembly GCA_009867235.2. Classification (NCBI taxonomy): domain Eukaryota; kingdom Metazoa; phylum Chordata; class Aves; order Psittaciformes; family Psittacidae; genus Psittacus; species Psittacus erithacus. Next base: position 33,058 of record WYDI02022496.1, on the reverse strand, counting down.
GTCCAACCCACCCACCCCTAATACATTAGCATAGTATCTACTTTCAATTTACAGGCTGCAATGGTAGAGACAGCTTAACACTTGCCTGTTTTTGAGTAACAGTTACACCTCATTCCCTTAAAACAAACTACAACAAAATCATATGTTGCAACTTTTTTGTAACAGTCATTCATTAAGAGTCTTCCAAAGCCTAAGAACTCTTGAGTTCACAACAGTTAGAACAAAACAAGGAAACCAGTGGAATAAAAACATAAACTGCAAAAGATTATGCTCAGTATCCCACCTCTCTCAAGCCCAGAAGGTCACATAGAAGCAGTTATGAATAGCTTAAAAAGCATAAATTCATATTAAAACTCTCACAAACGCTAGCCAAAAGATAGACAGATAAGCCAGCTTTTACAAATTAATTCCCATGAACCACCCCACAAACATGAAACACTCTTATAAGCAAATTCTCTAATTATTCTGAACTTTAAGATGTAGACTCAAGGAAGTTTCTCTTCTTCCAAGAAAAGTTATTAAAAAAGCTTAATCAGGAGAACAACAAACAGAACTACACAAAGCACGTATTCACAGGTTGTGCATATTGAGAGGATACCAACGTACCACCATTTACTTTCTACTTTCTACCTAACCTGCACTACTGAATGTAGCAATGAGACTCCCCAGCCTCCTCCCACAACAGCAACTCCATCTGGAGTGCTGGGACAAAGAGAAAGGAAAAAGGCACTGCAGCAGCAGTCACCCCTTGAAGGTACACTGGCCTTCAGCTTCCAAGGGCTGAACCCGGGACAATGTCAACCTACGGAGTAGTCCGTGGTCTGGCTGAAACACGCTGTGTACCAAACACAGAGAGGAAAGTTTAAAGAAAGGTGTGCGAATAGCTTCTCTACTGAAATACCCATATGAAACTGGGAAAAGTGGAATAGTGTAATTTCACATTTGAAGTAGTTTGAAGAGCAGAATTCTGCCACAGCAGACACCAACATTTAAAGGAGGACTGTCAAACCAGCAGCAACACCTAATGCACACCTGCAACTCAGGAAAGGAGCTCAGCCCAAAGAAAAGAGGGGTTATTTGAAACAGTGTCAAGTTTCGGCAACATTGTTTCACTCTAAAGTTAACAAAGACTCTTCAGAAGGGGGGGGAAAAAGAGAAGAGCTGTCAGGTAGTATTTGGGTTTAAAATTAATAAAACAAACAAACAAACAAAAGACAAGTAAAAATCCTGGATTAATTATTTACCAGAATTCCTCACTTCCCACCCAAATATTCATGGTACCATAAGCAAGACTTTTTTTGCCCTAGCCAGGGACCTGTAGCAATTACCTGTACAATCAGCACTGACCATTGACGAGATACAAACTGCCTCACACTCAGCTATTACAAGCAACAGCAAACACTTCCATATTCCAGACCACAGAAAGTCCTATGTGAAGTGTAAGCTCTGGCCTTCAGGAACAGTGTATAAATAGAACATGGCAAAAGCAGCAACAATTGATCTGCGGCCTGATACCTGAGACTTGAAGACTGAATACCCCCCCAGGCTGGCCAGCTACTGTTTGCTTATACTGACACAGTGCAATTTGTAGCAACCAAATAAAACTACGCTGATGTACACAAGAACAGAACAAACCATCCAATCTAGGTATGTAGTAATAAAAAAAAAAATAATAAAAAGTTACTTATCTGCACTTTGTTTCCTTTGCTTTTTCCTACCTTGCCACGTGAAAGACTGATATTTCCAGTTCTGTGGAGAATATGCAGCAGAAACTCCTAATTATCTCATTTATTCTTTACCTTCCCCCACACCCAGGCTCAACACATGGCGCCAGCAGCATATTCCTTTTTCAGCCCCCAGGGAATAAGTCTTCTCCTGCTACCAATTAAGGTTGTCAGCCCCATAGCTCAAGTGGTAAATACCTGTGCTGTAATGCTCAAGAGTCAGGTTTCTGCTCCAATGATGTATGAAGGAGAGGCGGTTGTGGAACAGTTTAAAATGCAATTTTACCTTCATCCTAAGTGTGCAACAACAAGAAGCAAAATCAACTTGATGTATAAAATCTCACAGATAGCTTTGGTAAAGCCTCAGATTCCAGTCAGCCACGTCAGGTGCCTGAACTGCAGTTGTTCCATTCACATTCAGTTTTTTTCTCTTTTGAGATCTGCATTATTGTCCACTTTGCAGCTCTATCACATAGAGCTCCCTTTCCCTGCATTCTTGCACAAAGAAAAGCATCTTAATCAGTATCAACATGGCACAAAAGAGGTGTATAGGAAACTATGTATTTGTCATCTTTTAAATCCTGCATATTCATCATAAACTTCACTGCTTAAAGGACAACAGGCCTTTCAATTCAGAGCAAATTATCAATCAGTACAATTTGACCTAGCCAAATTAATGTCACAAGCACTTTCTCATACTACATTTTCTTCCTTTCATTTACAGAGGGCAGCCTGAGTATCCCTTCTTTTTACTAAAGCCCCCAAAATTCATCTTCTCTACATACATCTGAGTTGATCTTTACTTTGTAGTTTTTGGTTTCTGAAGTAGCTTTAACTTAATTCCACTGCCAGCAGCATTTCTCAAACAGAAAACAAAACAAAAACCCCACCCCACATATCCTTTTGCTTGAAGCAGAAAAACAAAGCTAACAAAAGTATTCCCTAAGCTTGGGCCTCCAGTTCTTAGGCTGTTAAACCCACTGGTCCAGCAGTAAGAAAACAGCGTGTATGGTATTTTGTGGTGTGAACACCGGAGAGGTGGTAAGGATCCACATATTAAAAAGACTAATGTGCTTAGTGAGGCAGTTTCTTACTTTCAGTGTTTACCACTTAGGAACAAAACATGCTTGTAGATCTTGGGTTTGCATAAGCAATGTGAAGGAAGGAGCTTGCCAACTACTACTTGCTGTATTTCAATACCTTTGCTGAACACAGTATTAACAAAGTATAACAAAATAAAGGGGGGTACAGAAACAAAATATAGAGCATGTATGACATAGTTAAAGGAAATGCTGGGACATTTGTGATATTTTCTCTCTTAAGAATTTTATAAACTGTTGTACTTCAAAAGTTAACATAAATCTTTCCAGCAACGGGAAATGCAACCACTAAATTTCTTGAGTTACATGTTAAAACCAGAACAAAGCCCCTGTCAAACAAAGAAACACAGAGCTGAATGGAAACACTCATGCTCTTGAAGATAAGAACGCAGTTTAAGCACTTGCAGAATCAGACTGGAGTTTTACTACTTGTAGATCGGATGAGGTTTCAGTTAACAAAAAGTTAACTGAACAACCAGGTTCCACACAAATTTCATTTCAGAGTAAAAATTACACTTCAAGTTTGTGGACCTGGATGCACAGCCACACAAACTGGAGAAAAAAAGCACTTAGTTATGGGGCTTTTTTTAAAGCTGTCAGCACAAAATCACAGAAAATACACCCACCATTCAGAGATAGTACCACATTCCTGTGGTAATTTCTCCTATATAGCACAGCACTTTTTCCTGCCAGATGGGGTTAATTTTTTCTATAGGAGACCTGAAATTGAATTCACAGCCTAAAGATAAAAATCTCCCTTGGTAGGAATATGCAATTCCCTTCTCCTCATGCTTCCCCCTCCCCAAAAAGTGAATACAATTTTTTCTTTCTCCAGTCTCAATCGCTGATAGGTAAGGAAAATGCTTTTGGCACTACTTCTGACATTAGCAAGTAATAAACTGTGAACTATAGCAACTTTGTGAGGCTGCAAAAAATATTTTGTCTTTCTGTGAGACTCAAGAACATTAGTGAGATTGGACAAAGATGAGTTACAGAGCTGCACAAAGGGGTCAATTTATTCCTCCTGCATTTTGTTAGCCTCCTTTGACAAGAAGTATGGGTGACCTTTGAGCCAAACCAATACGTTACATCCAATAAAAATTCGCTATACAATGAAGATCCTAGCATATTTAACATTACTTTTTGGCTTTTTCCTGCATGTTCACAAGTTACAGGAAGAGAAAGGTAATTTAATGACAATATCAACAAAGATGCAGACAAGATAAAGAGGTGATGTCCAGGAATACAGCAAAGCAGAACTGCAGTGGCAGTGCCAGGAATTACATAAATGATGAAATGTGGTCAAAACAAGATACAAAACTGACCATAAAGAAAGGACTAGAATAATTTCATATCTAGCAGTTTAAGCTATATAATCTATGAAAGGAGAAAACAGAGCATGAGAGCAATTCTCTTCCATATTAGCATCTCCTGTGATTCATCAATAAAGTATCAACCATAAATAGAGCAAGACGTTTACTGCCTTGTACAGCCCTGCTTATGACATGAAAACAATCAACTGAAGAGTCAAGAACACACGTGTCAAAACAATTTCCCTGTGACACCAAAAGAACAGTTTAAAAGCTTTTGCCCTAGTGTAAGTTACTATATGAAGAAGTAAAAAAAAAATAAAACATATAATTTCTTTTAACTGGCATTATCATTAGTGATATCCCTTTAGACTGTGCTTCTTAAAAACAGAAGAAAAGTAAGTATGATGAGAAACACAAATACAAAAGAGGTACATACATAACAAAACACTAACAAAGACATTTTTACTTACATAAAATGTATTTATTTTTAAAGTTTTCGTAAAATTTAAGGGAAGCAGAAATACCAAGAACTATGCAACCCAAGTTACCATAGTATAAAACCACTCAAAGATGCTGAATCACAAAAACCAACCCAAAAAAACGCAACCACAATCAAGTCAGATCACAAAAGCACTGGTGACAAAGGCAAAGCCAGGAGCGAAATAACAGTACTCAAACCAATGATAACTTTCAAAATGCTGAAGAAGACAGAAAATGCTAAAATAGAAAGCAAGGTGTTTATTAGATACAGTATTCAACAGGTTGAAACCCGCTTCTTTCCCTGCATACAGTTCTTTTTAACTGCAAACCTTCAACAGCTGCTATGTATGATACAGACACATATTTGAAAGAACTTCAAGACATTTTTCTAACAGCTGACCCTTCAAACATAGAAGACAAATAGCCCTAAAAGAGTTGCTTTGCAGCAACCTGCTGAACCTTGCTCCAACTGTTGCACTCACGAGATCTCTCCGTTAGTATCTCTGAAGATATGCTGAGACAAGGATATTCTCTTGCACATAAACTACTGAAAAGGTGAATAGCATAGTGGCACTGAGGAGATAACCAGCTGCACCCTAGTGAACATATAACCCCATAGCACTCCCTTTCCTGGCCACATGCTGATCCTGCAGAGCTTTGGGTGGTAGCTTGCTTCCTTGGCAATCTGATTCAGCTTGCTGAGCCATTACATCACAACCCCACACAATAAACAAAAACCACTTTCTGCCAGTTAGCAAGCTGAACTGCTGGTTAGCAAGCTGAACTAACCTGTGGATGGTTAGAAGAGACAGACAGCACACAGGCAGTGCTGGCACCGCCCTTTTAAGCCAGAGCAGAGCAAGATTTTCTCACTTATTTCCTGGAACACCAGTCCTGGAAACAGAAAGGAAATCACAGAACCATAGAATGGCTGAAGGTGGAAGGGACATCTCTGGAGGTCATCTTATTTAACCTCCTGCTTCAGGAGGGCCACCTAGAGCTGGCTGTCTATGTCCATGTCCAGACAGCTTTTGAATATCTCCAAGGATGGAGACTCCACAACCTCCCTGGGCAACCTGTGCCAGTGCTTGGTCACTCTCACAGACAAAAAAGGTGTTTCCTGATGTTCAGAGGAAACCTGTGTTTCAGTTTGTGGCCATTGCCTCTGGTTCTGTCACTGGGCACCACTGAAAAGAGCCTGGCTCTGTCCTCTTTCAATCCTCCCTTCTGGTATTTATATGTGTTTATAAGATCCCCCTGAGCCTCCTCTTCTCTAGGCTAAACAGTCTCAGCTCCCTCAGCCTTTCCTCATATGTAAGATCCTCCAGTTCCTTAACCACTGTGGCCCTTTACTGAACTCGCTCTAGTAGGTCCATGTCTAATCTTGGACCCAGAACCTGGACACAGCACTCCAAATGTGGCCTCACCAGAGGTGGGTAGAGGGGAAGAAACACCTCCCTCGCCTGCTGGCAACACTATGTCAAATGTAGCCCAGGATACCATCAGCTGCCTTTGCCACAGGGGCAATTGGGAGAAACCTCTCCACCAAGGGACAGTTGGGAAAAACACATGGAAAAAGGCAAGACGCGGTGAGAGTGCCACATTTGGATCCTAGCTCTGTCTTATCTTCATCAGTCCCCATATCATGGGGATCAAGCATAAGCTTTTCAATGATGAAATGAAAAGAAACTAAATTAACAGTTCAGTTGGAAAGGACCTACAACAATCATCTTCTTCAACTGTCTGACCACTTCAAGGCTGACCAAAAGTTAAAGCCTGTTATTAAGGGCACTGTCCTAATGCATCTGAAGCACTGACAGGCTTAGGGCATTGACTACCTCCACCTTCCTAGAGGAAGCCTGTTCCAGTGTTTGACTGCTCTCTCAGTAAAGAAATGCTTCCTTATGTCCAGTCTAAACCCCGCCTAGTGGAGCTCTGAACCATTCCCACACATCTTGTCACTGGATACCATGGAGATCAGCACTCCCTTCTCTACCTTCCCTTTTCAGGAAGCTGTAGAGAGCAGCGAGGTCACCCCTCAGCCTCCTTTTCTCCGAACTAGACAAACGCGGTGCCCTCAGCTGCTCCTCACAGGACATGCCTTCCAGCCCGGCCTCCAGCTCTGTTGCCCTCTGTTGGACGCAGTCAAGTACCTTCACATCCTTCTTAGAAACTGTGGGACCCAGACCTGCACACAGAACAGTGGAAGGCGGCACCAGCGCTGAATACAGCGGGATAAAATTCTCTTGAACAGCTGATTATTCTGTGTTTGAGGTACCCAGTCCCCTTGGCTACCAGGGCATATTGCTGACTCACACTGACCCTGCTGTCAACCAGCACCTCCAGATCCCTCCCTGCAGAGCAGCTCCCCAGCCAGTCTCTCAGTTTATACTCGTGTCTGTGAAAACACGCGCGTATCACAGCCGTACCACACAATGTTTCGAGCATCAGTTACAGCCTGTAAAACAAAAGGGGGTTAAGAAGCCGGGGCCGGAAAGGCCTGGTTTCGGCAGCGGTAACCTGAGGGGATCCAGTATGAAAAGGGAGAGGGAAGTCGCCGTTAGGGGAGGGAAAACGTGAGGTAATTTAAGCGAAAAGGATTAAATGACAGGGCTGGAAGAGGCTGGCCGTTAAACAGCAGCGACGCCCACCCCGCCATCACCCCCGGGCCCGCCACCCGATACCGCAGCCACTCACCAACCTCCACCACCTCTTCCGGGTCGCGTCGGGCGAAAGGGAAGCCGTGCCCCTATCCCCCTCCTCCCCCTTCCCAAAAGCCTGACGCTGCCAGGGTAACGACGCCACTTCCTTCCGCGGAGGGCGGGAAGCTGTGCGGCCATGGGGGATGTCCATGAAATGCCGCGGCGCCGCATCGCCACCAGTCACCTGGCGCAGTTCATCGGCCAGCCTGTCTGCTTCGTCGGCCGCGTCGAGAAGGTCTGGGGTCTGCTCGGCGGTCGCTGCTGCCCTTGGATCGGGAGGGGCGGTTGGGGTGGGGGTGGCTGCCCTGTCGCCCTGGGTAAGGCCTTGCCCCGGGGTGCACTCCGGCCTGGGGCCTTGCGAGCGGACGCTGTCGCCGTGCCTGGTGCAGCAGGTCGCGGCCGCTGTCCTGAGGGAGGCCGCGGCTGCGGGCATGCCCGGGGATAGGGCGGGAGGCGGCTGTAACTGTCGAATCTTCCGGCGAGAGGCCCACCGCGCCGGTCCGGTTGAGGCGGCTGAACCGATAACGCTGGCAGCCCGCCGCCCTCTGAGAGCACAGGCTTCGTGTCTCTTCTAGATTCACCCAACCGGGAAGCTGTTCGTGCTGTCGGATGGGAATGGGAAACACACGACCGTGGAGCTGAGCGACCCTGTAAGTTAAGGACTGATGTAGAAATTCTTGATGTTGCCTCTTCTGAATCCCGGAGGTTCTGTCCCTTCTGAAACCTGTGCATGCCTCAACATGCATTGAGTTTTTAGTCAGGAAAAAGAAATAATCCCTGGTTTCTGCCTTTCCCACCTGTTTCATTGCCTCTTCTTCTTACATCTGCCAGCTTCCATGCAGTATTCATGTCAGGAACTGCCTTGGTCTTCATCGATTTTCAGCTGATGTTGAGAGCAAGAACTCATTCCTTGTCAGACACATCCCTGTCTGCTAATTTGTCTTACTGTATTCATTGTTTACGGTGTCATATATGCCACTACATGTATTAGCTTTAATTTTGCTTTTTCTTCCCTTTTTCTTGTTGCCTTTATATGCCTAACAGTTTTTGTAAAGATAATCAAGAAACCCCAGGTATACGGTATTCTCATGAGTATTTTGAGTTGACATTCCTATATGCTTGTGTAACACTTGCCATAGTATTCCAGTAAACTTCAGTTAGCTTGAGGCATTCTCAATGCAGTGGGTATAAGACATGCTAGCAACTACTGCAGAAAAATATTGCTTCCGTTGTTACCACGTGACACGTACTAGAGGAATAACACCCTTTTATTGTCTTTACGTATTTTTTTTGTCCCTGTAGCAAGTGTTGTAATTAAGGGATTCATTTCACTGTGATGGCAAATGCTTTAACTGAGCATGTGTGTGGTCTTTACATCATTTTCTCTGAATAAGTTGTTAAAGGCTGAGAAATCTTGCCATTCCCATGTGAAATAACTGCACATGATACACTCTGACTTTCAAGATGTTTTCTGACTTTTTTTCCCTTTAATAGATGCCTTTGTATGTATATGTTGTTCCTCCTTTCAACAGAGAAATACAAAATTATGGGGAGAAGAGGGAATCCATTGCTGGGTACCAGGAGATTTGCAAGAAAACTAAAAGTATAAGTTAGATATTGGAAGAACATTACTGGAATAGCACCACACTCCTAAAATTAGAATCTTAGAAAAGAAAGAAAACATCTTTAAGCTGCATAGTTTTGGAACAAGGTTGTTTTGTTGGTTTTTTTTTTCTTTATTTTCCTTGTTCAACCAAAAGCTTATATTGTCAATATCTTTGTATTCCGAACACTCACTGACAGATTACTTTAGAAATAATTTCCTATTATAGCTCCTGAATCTGGAATAATGGAACTGTTCTCTGCAGTGTATGATCCTTCCTTACCTCTTACAAAGTTCTATAACTTTCTCAGGTTTAAATGCAGGGCATTAAAATCTGTGTTCTTCTGCTCTCTTCTTCAGTCTGTCTTCAGTGATTAAATGACACTTTTATATGCTTATAAACTTATCTTCCTTTTGATGCTTCTTTGTATCTTTCGTTGTTTGGTGTGTCAGTATTGAATTGCCTGTTACAAAAGCTAAATCTGTAAGTGGTTCAAGGCTTTTGTGGGTTTTCTGGGGAGAGGGACAGGGTAGTTCAGTAGTCCTGTACTGTTTGATAGGGAACAGAATCTGTCATGAACAATCAGTTGTGGAGAGTTCCTATCCTAAGTGCTGTGAACTAGAGGCCGCAGCTAATTTAGTAGTACTAATTTTATATCTGGTGTTTTCTAGCTAGATGAAGAGATCTCAGGAGTTATTGAAGTCGTTGGAAGAGTAACAGATCAAGCAACTATCATGTGCATGTCGTATGTCCAGTTCAGAGAAGATAAAAGTCCATTTGGTAAGTAAAAACACACATTATGACATTCATTTTGAGTTCATACTGAGTTCTTCAATAAGCAATTAAGACAGGCTGAGAGAGTTGGGCTTGTTCAACCTGGAGAAGAGAAGGCTCCAGGGAGACCTGATCGCAGCCTTCTAGTACCTAAAGGGAGCCTACAAGAAAGCTGAAGAGGGACTTTTTACAAGGACAGGTAGTGATAAGACAAGGTGGAATGGCTTTAAACTGAAAGAGGGTACATTTAGATTAGATATTAGGAGAAATTTTTTATTATGAGTGTGGTGAGACACTTGAACAGATTGCCCAGAGAAGTTGTGGCTGCCCCATCCCTGGCAGTGTTCAAGGCCAGGCTGGATGGGGCTTTGAGCAACCCAATCTAGTGTGAGGTGTCCCTGCCCATGGCAGGGGGGTTGGAACTAGGTAAGTTTTAAGGTCCCTTCTAATCCAAATTACTGTATGATTCTGTAAGTAAAAAGGGAAACCTTGATTGTCTTTGCTTATGGACAAGGTCTTTCAAGCTGCCAGATATGCAGTAAAATGTAGAAAAGTTGAGTGTCATGGGAAAAATCCTGTACAAAATATATGATTTTACTGTCAAACTACAGGAACTGACTTGAAGTTGGAGCCAGCCTAGATAATTCTGATCATTCTCCTACTCCTGACCACGTGGTTCTTGCCTTGCACTGGACCTTGTGTGATTGTACAGCTCTCAGGCCTAAAACTAACCTTCCAAAAAGCAAGCAATGGGAGGGTTGCTGCCTTGGAGAAAACTAGGGAGGATGAGAGACTCTGGGAACACTTAGCTATAGTGTTTTGAAATAAAAAGGGCTTTAATGCTGTCATTTGCTTGTGGGGAATTTAACTTACACATCATAACAATTTTGCCTTTTTTCAGATCTGGAACTATATGATGAAGCACTAAAAATTATTCATGAATTCCCTGAATATTACCCGTTCGGTACTGGGAGGAACACTTGATTTTTCTTTGCGTACATTGACAGCATGGTAACAGTTGCATTTATTTCCCACCAATACACTGAAAAGATGCTAATACATGCACCATGTATTGGAATGATTTCTTTGCAAATGTATTTGTTCAACAAGGACACTTCTGTGGCTGTCTCACTGTCTGTATATATTTAACTCTTTTGCATCCTTGAGGGGTGTTCTCTTGCAGGATTGGTCTTGCTAGAAACTGAAGTTTTGTAACTATCTTTGTGTTGTTATTGGTAAAGTTTACCTTTTTACAGGAAACTTGTACTGAGGACATTTGGTGGGGGTTTAATGTAAAGATTTTTTTTAAATCTCATTTGCTTTAGCATAAATCTATTGAACACAAGGGGTATTTTGCATCTTCAAAATGGTCTCCAATAAAAAAGTAGCCTTTTTCACTGGTACGTGGCGACTCCTGTTTTAGCTGACGCAGATAATTTTAAGAAAGTGGAGTACAAGGTACTTACTCTTGCTCTGATGTTAAACACTTGGAAGATGTCTAGTTAGGCTTGGGGATTTCAAGTGCAACTGACATCCCATCACAACTTTTGTTTTTGGCGTAAAGTAATGACTTTAACCATGTAAACTTCCAAACAGGTCCCAATTTTGTTACTATCCAGGCTATTTACAGCACATAGCAGAATTCTTACGGCTCTTGTGATAACACAATCAAAGGATAATCTAACTTTGGAAATATTCTCTGTGAATTAATAAAATATTTCAATGTATTTTAACTAAACCTTTTCTACAACCATGTTTCAGGTTTAATAACTAGAGTTAGTGCCTTACACAGATGGCTGGCTTTGTTCTTATTTATAGACATCTATGTTTTCAGTCAAGGAACTTACATTTCAACGATTACTTATTAAAAGTTACTGCAAACTGGGTAGATGATCAAGATAACAGATGATTCCTCCCCCCACCCACTTTACTCAGAAGGCAGACTGACAAAGTTACTGCCACTGGGAAGGAAACATCTTTTCCAACCTGGTTGATTCTACAGTTCTATGAGAACTAAGTCAGTCTTGTACAGCAAAAAAAGAACATGAGGTTAGTGTGGCATGAAGGCACACTCTATCCTATAGCACTATTTCCACCATTTTTTCCACCACATATTACTTCTACCAGCATTATTTCCACCACATATTAGTGCTCAGTAGGAAAAAAATGTCATTTTTAGTAACTGTGTGCATGTTTTCCTAGCATTTAAAAGTCATTTGTATGATTCTACTTTAGAAAACTGGTGTTTGTGCTTGTACATACGTTCTGTAAAATCTTACATGCAGTTACTAAGCAAAGACCATCCAGGCCTGAAAAACCAGTCTACCACTAGATGGCTACAGCATTTTACCCCCCCAGAAACCATCCTTGGATGTGTGGGCCTGTGTGTAAAAGTTTTAATGCATCCAAGTGGGAAATGCTCTAGTTTCTCTTTGTCGGTCAAGACTCTTGCTTACACAGATATGCAACAATGATACATGACTAGGCAAGCAGTGTACAACTCCAAGTTTCCACTACATGCTCTTCATTCATCTGCTTCTCGATAGCCTATCAAGGGTTGTGAAAAATTGGCCTACCCTGGCTATATGGCTGTACCAGTAAGACAGCAATGCAAGGAACTGTGAAATATTCTTGATATTAAAATAATACTCAGGTCACATATGCACTTATCAGGTGTGGGAAATTGCCAGTCATTCCATGTATCCAAGGGAAAGGAATAGCCATGGAGCCTGCTGTCTGTTAAGATGGCACTAACAAGGTGAAGGTGTGAGAAACTGCCAGACCTGGTAGATAATAAAATGGGAAATAGTGGCTTCATGTGTTACTGACCAGAAAGGAGTCACCAGAGCAATTCTGTCATAAACATGGAAGAGGCATGTCACCAAAAACAGGACAGCAGAGGAATCAGTAATGGAAGGTGTGAATAGGAGCCCGCAGTGGCTTTGGGAGGATGTGGGTGTGGTAAAATATGGGAATCTGGGAGAAGAGAGTATATGAATGATGTAACAGGGCTGACTGGGAGAAGTTCCTGTCATTTGTAGCACAGCAGTGAGCCTGCAGCTCCCACCACACTTGTGACTGATTTTAAGGACCTGGTTTTTTTTCTCCTGCACTTCCCAAGGGAAGGTTTGGAGCAGCCTTCCTAACCTTGGCATGGGGAACACTGCCACACTGCCTTCTCCTGTAACATCTGGGAGAGTTGGCAGGATCCTAATATAAGGAAATATAACTAGAAAACACAAATGTGGTATAGAAAGGGTGTCTGCCAGAGGACAGAAATTCCCTTCTAGTGGGGATGCCCAGGGGAGGGCACCAGAATGCAGCAGTGCATCATGCAGGAAGCTCTAGGGCTACATGCAGGTGAGGAGAAGCCTCATCTGGGATGTCACTGCATACTTGCTTGGCAATCACTAGACTCCCAGCTGACCCTGGTCACCATCATCAGGAGTGCTCCACTGTCCTTGCTAGGGCATGGACACAAGTACAACTCACATCGTACTCACATGCAAGCGTCCTGTGCATACAAATGAGGAAGTGCTTGTGCTTAATCAGGGAAGGGAGGCAAGGCTGGAACAGATAATGAAATTAAAATACAAAAATGTAACCAGCATGAACCATAGTGTCAAACCATGTTAGCACGCAAGGCCACTTTCACCTAGTTAACTGAGATTTAAGCAGTATCAGAAAACAGTAAATGTAAAAGTAACTGCAGCTAATAAAATGTCTGGAGCTATCATTTTTGTTAGATGACAATTTATCACCCCCAAAATCACAGCTTCTTTAATGTAAAAGCAAAACCAGAAAAAAAAAAAAAGGATCATTAAAAACATACACCTCTTACTTTGTAAATAGTGGAATTACTTGTCTAAGAGCCCAATTACCAATTACAACAGCCAAAACTGGTAGTTATACTGCACTGGAATATGGACACGTTCATATACGAAACCTTTCAAACACATGCTAAGTATCAAAGCAAGCACCTAGTTTAATGAAATGATAGAATTTGACACAAACAGGTATAGTCAAGTTGAAAACATTACAAATGAGTTTTTCTTTTCATACAAAAAATGAGACAATGTAAGTTAATAGTTGTGTTCACCTGGACATGGAAATACCAGGAAAATTTACTACATGTTGTTACTACAGAGGAATAAAAACATATCCTTGACACTTACGAACCCTCATTTCCATAAAGCAGAAGTTTTATTGCCTGTATTTATATAAATAGGGTATCATACAGTAAACCCCCGGTTACATTTATAAATGGAGTATATCTTGAAGAGCTCTTCAACAGCAACATGAAGTGTGCAAATATACTGGAAAAGGAAATAAATACTCCCAACAAAAAGAAAAAAAAGTAACTGCTCTCCCATGCCTACAAATACCAAGTACCTCTTAGATTTTAGCTTAAAAAAGATCTTTGTCAATTAGGCAAGAATTTTAGATCAGAATAAATGTAGAAGACTTATTACAATATTAGCGCTAAACCATAAGACACAACCCAAAGCCCTGAATGGAATCGTGTACATCTACAGAAAACACTTCTATCATGTTGCAACTATACTAGAGCACTTTGAACTAGTGGTATATTACAATAGATTCTTTTAAAACAGCCATTTTCACAGTCCTGGCAATACAGTACCAGTTTATTGCTAGCATTCCATTTAGTATTTCATAGTATGCAAGTTTTAAGTAACTCATATACTGTTTCTACCAGTAAATAAACACACACCAAGTAAACTGATGTTATTATCACATACCTTAAAACAGGTTTTTTTTTCCCTAATTTGTGTGAATTTTGTTGCCTATAAAATCAAGGACAACAATACCGATCAGCTCCTAGAACAGCATTAGCAAAATAGCACTGAATCTCTCTCAAGTTAATAAATAACCCTAATTCCAGCTGGTAACATCTAGAACTACTTTGGTTCAATGACCTAAAATTGTGCAGCCTTTATGGAGCAGACTAGTGTCCACTAGTGACCAGAAGCAGGATTTATATAGGTTCATTTCACACTTCCCAGCATATTTCAGAAGTACAGGGAAATGCTGACTATTCAGAAGTCCTCAAATACGTTTGAAGGCAAAATTCAGCATGTAGTTTAAAACTTAAATATTTACAAGTCTCCAGTCCTTGAGATTTTAGATCTTCACAGTACTACATTAAAAATTAATCAAATGAAACCTCCCCATGGTTTACCTGCACTCTGCACTGAAACAGACACACGGCTTTTCAGGGAACTTTTCTCTGGGACAGATGTCACTAGGAGACAAACCCCCAATTCTTTAGCATTAAAATTCACATCAGCTAGGTATGTAGGTAAATTAAGACCTTGGAACTGCAAACATGCTGCTCTACTATTAACAAAATGTGGGAGCAGAAAGAAATTGATTTCTCTTTAAAATAAGTCTTCAGAATGCAATTAACAGTGGCACTTTGAATGAACTTTGAAGGAAACTCATCTGCATACAAGAAAGTGTGATCAAACAATGAAGAGTCACTTTGCATCTTGTGAAGAACACTTCTGAGGTGTTTATTTTGAAGGCCCACTTTCACAGCATATAAACACTGGTTTGTTTGGAAAACAAATACAAGGGCCAACCAGCACAACCCTGAAAGCCTTTTAATAAAAAGTTCTTTGGATTTCAGGAAATCCAAAGAGTCCACAATTCCAGGAGTGCTTTTGAGCTGAACTGCTTCAATCCTCTGAAAAAAGGACCACATACCACACCCAGAGGCTCATTTCACAAATACCTGTCTCTACCAAGCAGAGTCATACACACAGCATTTTACTAACCTGATAGCCATTTATTTTTTCAGTCAGTAAGTGACCTTTGTAATAAAATATATGCTTGGGCTACGATGGAGATCTGCAAGAAAACCTTGCATTTTCAAGCAATATTTATGCCTGGACAGTCTCTGCTGGAATGAGATTCCCTGTTGTATCCAGCTGCATACACTTACAAGAGCAGGCAGAAACCGGGCACTCGGTATGGTCCCTGGATAGCAATAGTAGAAAAAAAAAAAAATGGGTAAAATAAAACTAACAGTAACTTTATAATCTATTACAATTTGTATGTGCAGGGCCCCTACTTAATTGTAGCTCAGAAAAACTCAGCATCATAACGAAGTTTTGCATATGTTCTAAACCAACAAAACATGGTAATAATAGATACAAGCAAAGGAGGCATGTCCTGCTCAGCGCAGCACAGACATGTGAAGGAAGAAAGATTTTAACATCGACTTACCTGAACCAGCTAAGCATGTGCCCCGCATGTCCACCATGCCTACAGTTGTGACACCAAGTAAACCAGTTGTTGAACTGGGCTAATTTCTTGTCTTTGCTGAGATCTACCTTTTCATCTGACTTGGATCCTCCTGTGCAGAAGCAAACCCACCCCCCAAACATGCTCGTAAATCATTATGCTTCATTTATATTTCAGTCCCTATAACACTATTAGAATAAATTTGATATTAGCAACATTATGTGAAGAAGTGACCGGAGAAGAGCCAGAGAAGTCAGTAAAAAGAGAAGTTAGTAAAGAACTGTTGGAATGCCAAAGAAAGAATTACATTGCTGAGCTGTTGCTTCACATTTTACAGGCATGCTAAACTTGCCTATTAAGCAAATTTTACAGACAGAATCTCTTTCAATAGTGATTTGTTTCAATGATTATGTTCCACTGAATTATGGGCCTGTTTCACTGCACATGAAATGTCTACTTTAGACAAATCAACAAAATCCAAGTTATGAATTGGAACAATAACACAGAAGTCATAACAGATCAGTGAAAGAACAAGAAGAGATGTATAAATAGATGACAACTGCACAGAATTTCATGGCTCTGTAACAAGACTGACCTAAAAATATGAAAAAAATCAGTTCCATTTAGACCTTGTATAATGCTGAAGCCAAGACATTTAGAACCAAAAGATGCTTTCTAGACATATTTTTCAGCTGTGACAGCATGATCCATACGTTCTTTCATACTTAGTGACAGACAGAATAGCACATTAAATTTATCCTCTCTTCCAGCTAAAAGTCAACTCATTTAGATTCTACAATTTCTGTAGTATCCCTACAATTCATCTCAAGAAAACACACTTCCCATTTCTTACAGTTTTGAAGCTCACAATACTGACCACCACAATACTTGCATCTTTTCTTCTGTCTAATCGTGGAATTTCACTGACACTCTCACTGGGAAAACTGTCAGAACCCAGTAACCGTGCATACTGTCTGACACCAGAGCTGAAACATAGGTTTCATCATAAAATCAGACAGGATATAAACAAGTTTTCAATTACGGTCTTCCTCCCTCAAACGAGTATTTACAGAATGAGTACAGATGGAAAGAAAAAAGTGCAACAGAAGATCATACAATGGGAATTGCCAATTAGGCCTCTAACAAGTACTCCAGCTTATTAACTAAAATCCACTAGGTCATACCTGGACAGCTGGAAACTGGTGTTCCCATATTTATCAAGCAAAGTGCACAGCGAGGAAGGGGTTTACGGCAACCAGGACAGCTTGTAACTTTTGACTTTGTTGGTGAACCACTAACTCCGTATTGGCTGAAACCTCGTCCCTGATGAGGAATAGCTGAACAGCTGTAAGAGATTGATTTTCCACAGAAATTGCAACTCACAAACACCTAAAGAGAACAAAAAACCATTAATTTTTTTGTTTGGTTATGTTTTTGCTACATCTATGAGTGAATTTGTTCAAGCTAGTAAGCACTTATTTACCAGATATTCTAGACAGTGGCCTGGAAAGCCAAGGTGACTTGTGAAAGAGTTTCTACCATCTTGGCTTATAGATGTGCCACACAGTCCTGAGAAGTTGGCCTTAATGATGATCACTTACCTCAAAAGCACATGAAAACATGCAGAATTATTACAACCTGCGAAGGTATTATTTAAGATAATAAAAAGCTGTATCTGCAGTCATGAAAGAAACTAAGTTTACTCTAATTATTGTATAATTAAATCTGATCTCTCCTTCTTAGTCAGGTAACCCACACTATGGCCAGTCTCAAACATGAGGAATTTCTTAATAATCTTTCTCTTTATACCTTATGCCACAAGTTCTGACTTAATACCAAGGAGTACGTTTTAAACTCTTTAGGGGCCGTTTATGTTGATCACATAAGGAAAGAGCAATAAACTCCCTCCCGCTTGGAGCAGCATGGATGCAGCTCTCCTTAAACAGCTGTGATGGATACATGAATTCAGAAATAGTCTTCCTCAGAAATCCTTGGGCCCTCAGGCTTGTAGTGCGCATACTTAGCAGACATAACAGAGCAGAAGGTGCTGTGGTAAGAACAAGCTGGCTAAAAATGCCACCAGATGTTAAATAGATAGCATTTGGACAGGGCGTTAGTTTTTGGTTTAGCTCATGTTCAGAACTGATAATGAAAGTTACTGTTCACTTTCAGTTTTGGGTTCAAGAGCTTAAAAATAGCTTTGAGGTCCACCTCAATTAAAACAGAGCCAATCTGAACTAGTTCTTAGTTCAATTCCCTGGTTTCATCATCTTCACCCTGTCACTGAATTCAGCTGGATGAATCATCTCTGACATTTTTTTTTTCGCCATGGGAGGAAAAAAAACCCGAACAGTTTTCTCAGAAAAAGTGTTGAAAAGAGTCGGTTTCTAAAAGACAACCTGGTACTTGAAAGGAAAAGGTCTACAAAAAAAAAAAGGAAAAAAGGCAGGAAACCGATTTCCCTGGATTAGATATGAAGAAATGCAGATTTTTTTACTGTATTTCTGCACTCTGTCAAAACACTTATCAACTATTACAAAAAAAAAAAAAAATCTGGGAAAACAAAAAAACCCACCCCCCCAAAAAAACACAAACCCACAAAAAACCCACAAAAAACCCACCACAACAGCAACAACAACAAAAAAGCAATCCACAGTGCAGCTATATTTTTAGGGCAGCCTTAGTTGAAATTTGTCTTCCGCACATGAATCCTCATGAAAGCCAATGTGCAGCCAGCAACTTCTTTCTCTAGAAGTACCAGGCCACCTTCCTTTCCGAACTGGTCATACTTCATACAAGAATTTATTTACCTGGGCTAAGGGTTTTGAACTGGGATCCAGCTTACTCCTATGGATATCAAATTCTGCACGTTTATGCCAAAATCTCCAAGCATCTAAAAGATTCCTGTAGTTTTCAATCCAGTACTGAACCCTTTCATCTTTAAGTACTTCTGATGGAGAACCCTAAAGAAGGTAGGGAAAAATGTCAGACATGCTGAAGATACACAATACATACTACTTACTTCTGAAAAAGGCTTTACAAAGCATACTATATGAGAAATAATAGTGTAGTTTGTTTATGAAAAGATTAATTTTCTGTTAAACTGTAACATAAGTTTGATAATTCTTTTCCCCAGTCTGCCGCTGCTTGAAAGTACTTCTGCTGCCAGGTCCTCTTAAAAACTTGTGTCTGTCAGATGGAGTATCACAAAATTCTGTCACATAACACAGTCTAAATCATTGTTATGATTACATATGCAGTTAAACACAGTGTTGGAAATAGCTGCAACTCTAAGGACCAAGACAAGTCCATCATAAAAAAAAAGCCCAAACCCAATGCCTACAGACAAACAAAAAAACTCACCTCAGTTCTCTGTCAAAATCCTGGAAGCAAAAAAAAAATAATGAACTTCTCTGGAAATACACCAGCAATAAGCAGGGAAATGGGTATTCCCAGTTCAGGTAGTAAAAAGGGCTACTTTTTCTTTTTGCCTCTTTCCCCTACTATCTTCTCAGACTATCTCAACCAGGGAGAGTGAAGATACATACTCATAGTTAACACTGGTTGTTTCAGATGATTCCACAAAACATGCATGATATATATTGTCCCAACTGATTACAGAAAATACTTTTTAGCTCACAAGAGGCAGTATCATTCTGCTACAGAAACTATATTTAGTTCTCTATGAAGATATGAGTGAAACACTAACCTGTAGCATGCAATAGCTTGCTGTCTGGACATCTCCCGTTCTGTCAACGTAACTTTCCATCAAGTCAACTCCATCTTTTGTCAGTCCTGTTAACAGTATTCCCTCCAAATTCCCAGCATCTTTCATTTCATTTGTCAGCTTTTCAATAAATCTGTTCAGCTATAAAACAGAAAATTTACTTAACTTTTGCCATCTATTCAGCCTTTCCTAACTTTTGTCACACATTGGCATATGACAAAACTTTCATGATTTGAATAGATTTAAGAGTGTCAGCTGCTAACAGAACACGTTACTTGCTGGATGTTACACAGAAAAAGTTATATGGCTATATCTATTGTATTGCAAGAATTCAAGTATTTATCAAGAAACTTTAAAGTCTCCTGATAGGAAGAGCAAAGAGGTAGGTTACATATTTAAATACTTTAGTGAATTTAAAAGAAAACATCCCTGCTGTAAAGCCAAGCCTTAATTTGAATATAAGCATCTGGAAATAAATACTGAGTAAGTACAAATACTCAAGAAAAGCAGACATAAAGGTAATGCAACAGCATTCAGCAAACTAGCATGTCATGAATACCAACAAAACCCTCAAACAAACAAGAAAACAATAAAAAAAAATCAAGCTGAAGGTACAAACTGAAGACCAGATTATATCCTACTGCAATGAGATAAATCGCTCATGACTTACTGCTTCCACTGTTCACCCCTCCACCCCAGAGTTTCTTCTGCCTCTAAATAAACACCAGCCTTACAGTTTTGTCGTGGTTTAAGCCAAGCCATGCAATCTCTCACTCACTCCCCCCTTCCTCCCTCAGCTCCCAGAGGGATGGGGAGGAGAATAAAGAAGAATACAGCTCCCACAGGTTGAGATAAGAACAGTCCAGTAACTAAGCTATAACACAAATCACTACTGCTACCACCAATAATAACAATGACAAGAGAAATAACAAGAGGAGAGAATACAACAGCTCACCACCGACCGATACCCAGCCCCACCCCAGCAGCCTTCTAGCCCTTCCAGGTAACTGCCCCCAGTTACATCCTGGGCATGATGTGCTGTGGTATGGAATACCTCCTTGGTCAGTTTGGGTCAGATGTCCTGTCTCTGCTTCCTCCCGGCTTCCCCTCCTCCCTGGCAGAGCATGAGGCTCAGAAAGTCCTTGGTCAGACTAAACATTCTAAGCAGTAGTTAGAAACATTGGTGTTATCGGCACTGTTCCCAGGCTGAAAGTGAAAAACACAGCACTACACCAGCTACCAAGGAGAAAAAATGACTGCTACTGCTGAACCCAGGACAAGTTTGCTTAAATGTGCAACCACAAACTTACCTGAGCATCATTGAGGAACTTGCAAGCAAATGCCACTCTGTCTCGTACAGCTACGTTATTTTCATACTTTGGAGAGAAACACAGAAATATTATTATCACATACAAGTTTCCACCTTGCCAATACATTGTTTGTAAAAGTCAGACCATTTGCACTATTGTATAGCTAATACTATGAAATTAATTATGTACAAAGAAAATGGCACATCTGAAGAAAGCGAACACTAAGTCTGAGATTAATCACTGCTACTCAGGTACAGGTATCAGAGCAAGACTAGCTACAGGAATAATCTGCTCAAATGGCAGGAAAACCTGGTATAAAACATCCTACAAGGTTAATGAAACTCTAAAACCAAGAAACTTTGCAGCTCATTTAGAGCTGGACTTAGAGCTCCTAGCACATATAGCTAAGATTGTCACCAAGTTAAAGGGGGAAGGAAAACAAACAAGCCTTCATTTACCATATTTACAAAATAAGTAGTCTAACCACCAATTCCTTTCTAAATATGATGACTAAAAGTTACTAAACAAAACCAAACCAAACAAAACAAAACCACAAACAACTAAAAACTAATTCCAAACACCCAGAACATGGATTTTTCACAAAAGTATTGGCACTCAATGGGCAGAAATGCAATAATATTCACTTTCTGCTTTTTAATCCTTTTACTAGAAGTGACAGTGAAGGGAAAAAAAAGAAATAAATCCTTGACTAGATAGAAGTTTGGTACTGTGCTGTGCGCCCGTATTTTCCCTCCTGATGTTCTCAGAATAGAAACTGTGATTGACACTGCCAAAACAAGATGTGCTTGGCAAAATCTTTTTTATGTGAACTTCAACAGGTCCCACTGAAGTAAAAATTAAAACAAACAAGAAAAAAAAAAACAAAAAAAAAACCACAACTCACCTTGTGATCTGTCAGTTTCCAATTCATAAATACAAAACAACTATAAAATTATTACCTAAAATCCAGAGAACCAGAACGTTCTCTCTTGAAGAGAAAAACCTCAAGTTTCTCTCCTCTGGGTTTCTTCAACTTTTCATTTATTTTTTTTTTTTTTTTTAAATACCCTAAAAGCATCATATCTCATGACAAGTTTCTTTTCAGCCGGTTTAGGCCAATTATCCTTCTGCATTACAGGAGTCCTCCCTTGAGCTAAATAAGTCTTATAGTATCCAGTATTTCTGCTGTTATTTAACCAAGGATCGAGTATATTACTCCTCCAAAGGCTCAAAGTATCTCATCATTAAAGATTTAGTTTGTTCTTCACATGGCAATTTTATACCAAGTTCAGAAGATATTTACTTAAAATAATTTCACTGTGTTGAAACAGTTAATAGAATAGTTTCACGAGAAAAAATACAATCTAATGCATATACGGCTTAAAGAAAGTCCAGCAAAATCCCCTGCACTTACTGTTTTGTGCATTTCCATTATTTCCTCCCTTCCCCTTTTCCCCCTGCTTAAATTATTTTGATAACCTATGTCTAGCAGTTCAATAACTCCACGCTAAAAAAAAATATCCTCTAAAAAAATGTGTAAGCTATATTGAGTATTTTCACCGCTTATGCGTGTTTTATTCACTTAATATGTCTGTTTAGCAGAAAAAATGTTACCCAACAGTATCAGGAGAAATCAATACATTCTAATTAATTCATTGAGTATCAAGCACTTCCCCTACACATATGTGTGCACACACACAGACACACACATATATAGGCACCTATTACTTAAAGCATTTTTAACAAACAGAAATTTACTCACCAAAACACCATCATAGGAACCAGACTCACTTGTAAGGAAAGCAAACATAGCACACAAGTACGGATTGTTCAACTGCAGCCTAAGAGTACTGCACATTTCTCTCCAAAGTGAGTTCTTCTCATCTGTGTAGCCTGATAGAGCCATTGCCACAACATTAAGGTTCAAATCACCTGATTAATTAAAAAACAAACAGTGAAACAATATTCAAGTTAAAAAAAAACCAATTAAAACTGTAATTGAAAGCATCAGTTTGAAGCAGAACGTTCTGTCAGGATGCAAGACAAACTGTAGTAGAGCTACCCAAAATAAAACATGCATACACTATAATTTATTAATGTCTGCTTTAAATGCCTCTGTTCAGGTAAGGTAACAGCTCTAGAAGACACAAGCCCACATGCATGACAGCCAGAGTCACATTTTAAGCAACAACACTCTGGTTTTTGGAATATTTTTAAATAGTTTTGAACTGCTAAATGTGTTCCTATCACTATGATAAGATTGTCTTTATTATAATTCATATTTACAAGAAGTGAAAAGATAGGATTGTATATGTAGTCATCACTTAACTGACCCAGCTGAAGGATGACAACTGCATATAGCAGCTTAAAGTTAACAAGTTTCCTAAAAATATCAAATCTATTTCATCTAGATATTAATTCTGCCATAAAGTTTAATTTTTTTTTTTAATTAAAAGGCAGCGTATCTCTACTCTGAACTGTCCCCATGAAAAGCACACACTTCCCCCATCAAAAAGGGGCAATGTTAAAAACAAAAGAACCTTAACAGCTCCCTTCATGTCTTCCCTACCCACTTTAGTGGCAAGACAGTCTTAAATTTAATGAGAACGAAGATGCAAATTGGAGTTGTAGGAGGAACGCTGGCAAGAAAACAGAACAAAAATACCTCCATCTCCTGGCTCCATTATCTTAACTTTTCTCTCATACGTTGCAACTCTTACCAAATATTACTCAAAATCAGATGTTTTCTGGAAAGCCTGAGTATTACATTTCAGTTATTCCACAGCTGTTGTACCAGCAGAAAGCAGCACACAGCCCAACAGAAGCAGATACACATGGCATCTAGGCAAGATGCAACTCCATTAAAACAAAAGAATTCCACTACTTCTGAGTGTAACACTTCCTGGGGTATGTATCAGTAGGGAAGTGAAACGTACAATCTATTTTAACTAAACAGTAAGGCTTATGATAATCTGAGGAGTGAAATATCAGGATTTGCCAGATTCTCAGGCTCCAATACAACTACTTCAAGCACCTATAAGACAACAGGCATATTTTCATACTATATAACTCTGTTTTCAGAAAAAAAAATCTACTAAGGTGATACAATACCAAAATAAAAGATACTAAACATGATACACACCTTTTCCTGAGGAAGCCCCTTTATTCAGAATTTGTATTGCCCGCCGTATGTCCAAGTTGAAAAGTGCTACAGCAGCAGCTCGCTCCCAGTCTCCTTCCTGTTCCAATGAATTTAGAAAAGGTTCCACATCTAAGTCTGTTCCCTTCTTTATCCACCCACAAAGCTGCAAAGCCAAGGATCTCTCCTCACTCAGATACTGAGTAATATCTGCCTGTCTATCAGATCCACTTCTGCTGTGCCTGAGGTTCTCTGTTGTTCCTAGAAATGGGAAATAAGTTAAATTATGCTTAAATCACAATTTAAATTGCAATGACAACACAACACTTAGATTTGCATCATAAAGCCGAGTATCATATTTTAGAACTTCAACATTACCAAAAACTCCATGGTAAGGAGCAGCATACACAAAATTATTTTCATATGCAAAAATCATGCATTGTAACTTGTCACATATCCCCCAATAAGACTTTTCCATCCTCTACCTCATAAGATTTTGGAAGTCCTGTTACAGTTGACAGGAGTTGTCAGTGTGTCCAATTTGAAAATACATAATACAGCCAAGCACCTGTTCTACCAGTTCTTTTCTTAGCAAGCACCAATGTGCTAGAAGCCTTCCCGCCACTGAAGAACTACTTTTTCACTCCAAGGACCATTATATTAATAAGAGACACAACAAATAAAGAAGGAAAGATTCAAATGTTCGATTATCCTAATAAAAACTTCTCTGAGTGGGAGAGGCGTAAGATGTCCAGACAGCTTATTTAAACATAGTTATACAAATGTCCTACACAGTCACTACAGTGAAGAACTACACCCCTGTGTAGAACTTCAGAAAAAAAAAAAAAAAGTAAGTTAAGTGGGGAGCAAGAATTTTCAGTGCCACAGTCAAAAACCACATGAGAAATAGTCCAGTTGAAGATTTACCTCCACGGATACTTTGTTTTCATTGTTACTGACTTTCCAAGAACACTGAAAATTCTCAAAATTACTGTAACATAAACTGTTAACTTACACCGATTAAAACACAAACAGAAACACTTTGTTTCTGCATTTTTAAATAGCCACTGTCATGGTTTCAACAATTTTTCAAAGCAAACCCATAACTGCATGATTCTGTAAGCATATTACAACAGAACTTATCAAAGCTGGAATACTCTTACCCAAAGATGACTTCACAATTGATTTAATGCCAGCATAAACTAAGGGACCTTTGTTTCCTGTAAGTTTTTGATCCATATCTTCAGTGTACTGCTTCATAAGTATTTTCATGTATAGGAAGCTTAATTTTTTCCCAAGTGTTTGAAAAACTTTTTTCTTTTTTAAGTCACATTATATTAACACATGCAAAGCATTTACAGGATGTTGCATTATATTTAAAGATTTTCAAGAATTTCATAGAAGTGGTTTACATATAAAGGCATATTACTTCTTCAGGATATAAAATAAAGGATATAATGCAGAGTGTACCAAAGTGATTTCAGCTGAGGATCTTCATTTCCAGCTAGGAGGTGATTTCTCCAAACTTGTTCAGTATCAAGACCATACCTTGACAGAGCTCTGAGCCTCATTTTGGTTGCTATGTCTTTTTCCAAGGAACTAGCCTTTCCTTCTTCTGTACACTCATATAAATGTCGTCCACAAGCCCACATTAAGGAGGTCACTGGACTCCATGCAAGAGAAATTCTTTCAAAAACTGTGAAGTCAGACATAGTCCTGTTGGGAGTCACTACTACCATTCGATTTTGACTTGTGGGATGCCAGGCAAATGAAGCAATGTAGTTTTCACATGGTTGGACACTTCTTTCAATTATTGTTGGCTCAGTTTCATCTCCAATAGGGGTGGGAGTATGCTGCATGTCATACAGTCTAATGATATTACTATCCCTTGTTAAAGTAGCTAGCAGTCCTGTTCTTGTTGGACACCACGCAACTTTTGTTAAGGGTTTTGGCTGCTCTGTCAAGGTCAAAACAGGCTTTTCAAATTTTCTTAAATCCCATATGGCAACCTGACCTTCATAGAAGGAAGCTACGCGATCGTGGAAATAGGGATCAACAGTCACTCCCTGGACAGCCTTAGTGTTTACAAATATTTTTTGGCTTGTGTTCCTCAGATCAAAAATAGCCAGATTTCGATGCATTCCAGCTAAAAGCAGCTTCTGATCCCGTGGAAGCCAACACAAAGAGAGGCAAGCATCATTCTGACCTAATTCATATAATGGCTTTGTTACTACCAGTCCAGCTTCTGCATCTCCTGATGAAAGTCTTACTTTCTCTGTAGCAACTGCAGTCTCTGAGGCATATTTGCTACTGATATCCCAGATCAGCACTGAGAAGTCAGCCCGATGTTTATCTAACCCAGCAGCAAGCCAATTACTATCCAGTGGGTTCCACGCGAGGGTGTTGCATTGCCGCGCGTGTTTGGGAACAAATTCTTTGCCTATCAAATCTTTACATTTTGAGTTGTGGTCTTGACCGAGGCTAGTAAGAACCACTCGACCATTAGCCTGTCCAACAGCAAGGAGACATTCAGGATCATACTTTGGATACCAAGCCACACATTTCATATACGGTGTATCTGAATTTATGGACAATAGAGTAGCTGTTGTTTCTTCCGATAACCGCAAGGACCCCGCCTTGAGTTCTGAACTTACAGCAGAGTCAATGTGATAAAGGCTCAATTCCGAATCGCACACAACAAATCTATCAACATGGTGTGGGGCCCACAGAATATCAGGTTTGGAGCCACTCATGTTTAGGGTAGGTTTACACACAATTTAAGCTCTTGTAAGAAGAATCAGGTGATATCCATGCATATGGAAACTGTTGAGAGAATAAGTTGTACAAACGTTATCAAAACCCACATTCCTTTGCAATCTCTGATCATCTTTAAACAAACAAAAGTATGGTTCTGAATGACTTTGAGTCCAGGGGTTCAACACGTATGAATTCCAGGCTGAAACCTGAAGCATTCTCTGCATTACATCACTCTCCACACAGCTCAGTTTTTGCTGGCGTATTCCTACAGAGACAGAGCCAACAGAGCCACCTACAAACCTGACAGCAGGATTTGCTGTGCTTACAAACTCAACACACACATTAATCAAGACAGGATTAGCTACTATGTGATGTGGCATAATACATGGGTGTGCTGCTGGTAAAGGGACACTCCCTAAAACATACAGAGAAAATCTGTCTAATTAAAGTGCACTAATACACAAAATTAAGAGACAGTCTGTTTTGTCTGAAATCTGTTCCACAGCCTGGAATGGCTAGCCGTCTTTAAAGATTTCTAAAGAAATACAGCTTTTCACTCTTCATCTTACTCTACTGCTCCTAATCCCACCTTCTGCCCCCGCATTACCTTCTCTTCATTCACGTTTGGCCGAACAGCATTCATAAATGGGCACTGCTATTAAAGACCATTTCTGCTTTCAGCCACTGCGCGCCCAGAACCACCATACATACCTATATACAAAACAACCCCACACACCCTATGAACACCTTCTGTACCTGGAGAGAGGCACACACGCAATTAGGAAACATGAAAAGGGAGCGGATTTACTCCTGGGCCTCCTGATGCTCACGCCCTGGCCGAGCTCCGCCGTGCCCAGAGAGGGTGACAGGGCCGCAGCCCACCCTGCTGCCCCACCGCTTTTTGCTCAGGGGCGGCCGCCGAGGCCTGCGGGGATACGGCGCTGGCGGCAGGAACGCATCCACCCTCCGTCCGCCCGCGCGCGGCCGTGCTCACCCAGCCCGCGGGGCGGGGCGCCCCGATACTGCTACGGCTGCAGCCAGGGTAGGGGCCGGCGACCCGCGCCAGCCGGCACCGCCGGCCGAGCAGGAAGCGCTGAACACACACGACAGCTTTCCGGCACCGTGCGGGGAAAACACCGACACTTCCGGCGCACAGGGCGGGAAAAACGTCACTTCCGGCAGAGACGGCGCCACCGCACGCAGAGCCCCTTCCGCTGGATGGAGTCGCGCTCATTTCCGGCCTCGGACGGCGCTGCATTTCATTGGTCCGCGGGAGCCCCGCCTCCCCGTTTGGCGGCGGTTTCCTGCTCGGGCTGCGGAGGCGGGTGCTGCGGGGAGCGGCGCGCTGGGCGGTGCGCGCCCTCCCGAGGAACTGGCGCGGGAGGACGGGTTCAGGTCACACCGCGAGCTGGTGACTGCAGGCCGCGCTGGGGTCACATCGCAGAGTCACAGGCTTGGGGTGGGTTTGGGTAGGAAGGGAACTTACAGCTCATCTAGTTCGATCCCCTGCGCCGGGCAGGGACACCTTCCACTACAGCAGGTTGCTCAAAGCCCCGTTCATCCTGGCCTTGAACACTGCCAAGGATGGGGCAGCCACAACACTTCTTTATGTCGCATTCTTCAGTGGCTTATTGTTAAAACATCAGCATTGATAAGTACTGCAACAGGTGGAAAAGGGGCTAACAGTGACAACACCAATTTTTACACACAGGTGGAAGTAACCAGTAAGCAGTAACAACTGGGCAATATTTCTTACACTGAAAATTGTGACCCGTGTGAACAAAACCTCAGAAAACATTCACCCTGGAGCATGCTGTTGCGTGCCTGCTTGCCCTGCGAATAGCTGGTTTCCAGCGTCCTTTCACTGCAGAAGTGTGCAGAGTGCTACACACCACATCCCTGGTAGCAGCAGCTCTCTTGACTTTGCGTTCAGCCCTATTTGCACTTAGCCCTTCTACCTTCCATCTGTCCCAAGTTCTTCTCTCCATTCCAACCCAAGTGTTTCATAACTGGGTGCAGAAGACCTTTTTTAAAGGCATACAGGTTGGACAAAATTAAGTAGATTTGCACAAGAACTACAGCAAGTATATCCCTCTTTCGCCTTACTTCTCCTCCCTTTAAGCTCTGTCTCTGTACTCTCCGAAGTATACCATGCTGCTTTAAAACATCATATGTGGATTTTATTTGACTGAAGGGAACCACCTGGTTTTCATCAGCCTTATGCTTGGAAATGACTGGATTGCTTTGTATACAATTTAGCTGGAAAAACATCTGGCACAAATAGTTTCAGTTTCTATCTTTAAAGTTAAATAAAACTATAAACAACAAAACCCAGAGTCTTATATAGGAAATATTGTGCAATGTTAAAAGGGGAAAGTACCCAGTCTGTCAGTAATTATACAGATGTGTTCCACACACATTCTCTAGATGTGTTCTTTGGTTCATCTCTGGTTTTGAATATACTCTGTGATGGGAATTACACATGGATATGGAGTCTAATCCACACCCTGCAGATGCCAAGTCAGTCTTCATTTGACTTTGTAGTCTCAGAAACATGCCAAGGGAAAGAACAACTGAAGACTTAGTACCTAGACATATAGGATAAACTCAAAATTATTGTACTTCTGCAAAGAAAAAATACTTAAAAATAGATATTACTGTAATTGCACAGATTTGTCATGTGGATCATACCTAAATCCTGTCAGTGGTAATTCTGAGTGTTTTTCCTTACAGTCTATATTATACCAAAGACAATGGAAATGTTTGTAAGTTCCTAGAGGGCAGTCATTAAGAAAATTTTTTCAATAAAGAGCTCAAAGGAAAGCAAATTTTGTCAAAGGATAGAAATGTCTTTCACATGTCTTTAACGTTCTGAAGGCATGAGAAGTTTGGGGTCTCCCCTGGGGTTTGCAGCATCTTTTAAGTAATAAGGGAATTCTAGAAAAATAAAAAAAAAAAGTTGAAACATCAGTCTAGTCAGGAAGTATTGAATACCTCATATACGAAAGGCAAAAAATGTATTAAACAACCTACCAAGAAGCTGTAAGAAGCCAAGGAAATTGTTTTATCAGATAACAGATTATTCTAGGAATGTTCTGAAGGTGGCCTGAACATAAAAAAAAGCCGGGAAAGCAGTACATAGAATCTCTTGGTCTGTCTTTTCCAGAAAACTGGTAAAAGATAATCATGAAACAAGCATTTGTGATCCATAAAGTATCAATACAATCATTTACTGTAACAGCAAGTAGTGGGAATTTCCTCATTTCATCAACCAACACCCCCAAGTCCTTCTCTTCAGGGCTGCTCTGAATCTCTTCTCCGCCCAATGTGTTGCTGTGCCTGGGATTGACCTGACACAGGTGTAGGACCTTGCACTTGGCTTCGCTGAACTTAATGAGGTTGGCACTGGCCCACCTCTCAAGCATGTCAAGGTCCCCCTGGATGGCATTCCTTCCCTCCAGCGTGTCAACCGAACCACACAGCTTGGTGTCATTGGCAAACTTGCTGAGGGCACGCTCAATCCCACTGTCCGTGTCACCGACAAAGGTGTTGAACAAGACCGGTCCCAACACCAATCCCTGAGGGATACCACTCGTTACTGATCTCCAGCTGGACATCGAGCCATTGACCACAACTCTTTGCGTGTGGTCATTCAGCCAGTTCTTTATCCACCGAGTGGTCCACCTATCCAATTGATGTCTCTCCAATTTAGAGACAAGGATGTCGTGCGGGAGAGTGTCGAATGCTTTGCACAAGTCCAGGTAGATAACGTCAACTGCTCTACCCCTGTCCATCAGCTCTGTAGCCCCATGATAGAAGGCCACCAAATTGGTCAGGCAGGATTTCCCCTTACTGAAGCCATGCTGGCTGTCACCAAGCACCTTGTTTCTTTTCCTGTGCCTTAGCATGCCTTCCAGGAGAACCTGCTCCAAGATTTTGCCAGGTACAGACAGAGGTGAGACTGACTGGTCTGTAGTTCCCTGGGTCTTCCATTTTTCCCTTGTTGAAAATGGGGGCTATATTTCCCTTTTTCCAGTCATCGGGAACTTCACCTGACTGCCGTGATTTTTCAAATATGATGGACACTGGCTTAGCAACTTCATTCACCAGCTCCTTCATGGCTCGTGGATGGATTTCATTAGGTCCCATGGACTTGTGCACATTCAGGTTGCTAAGATGATCTCAAACCTGATCCTCTCCTACAGTGGGCCTAGGGTCTTCATTCTCACAGTCCTTGCGTCTACCTTCCACGACTTGGGTGGTGTGGTCAGAGCAGTTGCCACAGTTGAAGACTGAGGCAAAGAAGTCATTGTGAACCTCAGCTTTCTCCAAATGCAGAGTAGCCAGTTCTCCCGTTGTGGTGTATTGAGACATGGACTCAGGTCGGGGAGGATACTGAGACTCTGACCAAAAGTAAACTTTATTACAATCAAGCCCTGTTGTCCCCTTGTTCAGTACTTTCCCATTCTGCACGAGCGCACCACGTTCAATCTCATTGGCTTCTTTTAAAAATCCCCCAGGTAAATAGTCCAATCACAATGCTGATCACATGCTGTTCTTATGACAGTTTCACCTTCTTGCTTCACTTCTTCTCACATCCTCCATGTCCTCTGGCCTTCAACTAAAATTCTTTGTTACAAGGACATCCTGGCTTATGATCCCAAGGCTTGCTTGTTTACAAAGCCTCATAGCTTGTTCCCAGAGTGTTTCTCATGCAAATTCCATCACCTTTACCTCCTGTTAGCTTCTGGAGAGGGCCCACCTTGTCCCTAGTCTGTCTTTTATTCGCTACATACCTATAGAATCCCTTCCTGTTATCTTTCACATCTCTAGCCAAGTTTAATTCTAACTGGGGCTTAGCTTTCCTAACCTGGTCCCTAGCTTCCCAGACATCATCCTTGTATTCTTCCCAGGCCACCTGTCCTTGCTTCCACCTTTTATAAGCATCTTTTTTCCTTCGAAGTTTCCTCAGCAGTTCCTTATCCATCCAAGGAGGTCTCCTGGCCCTCCTGCTGCACTTCCTTCTAGCTGGGATGCAACACACCTGAGCTTGTAGCAGGTGATCCTTGAAAATCAACCAGAAGTGTTGCACCCCCCTGCCCTTCAGGGCTTTAGCTCATGGAATATTACTGAGCAGGATCCTGAAGAGGCCAAAGTCTGCTCTGTTGAAGTCCAGGCCAGTGAGCTTGCTGCACGCTCTTCTCACTATCCTGAGGATCTCGAACTCGACCATCTCATGATTGCTACAGCAAGGGCTGCATTGGAGAATCACATTCCCAACCAGCCCCTCCCTGTTGGTGAGCATGGTGGGGATACAGAATATAGGGTTCTACATGACAAGCCCTGACCTAGGTCTCATAAAATTGTACCCTTACGTGATACTTAGCTGAGGGTTTTTAAAACTGTTCTACACAGTTGAGTGAGTTACTTGTTTTGCCTGAGTGTTGCAGGGAAAAGCTGCTCAGTTCATGCATATTAAACCAAACTGGGATCAAAACACTTTACTGTGCTGTCAAGAACATGGAATTAGGCACCAGTTGGTGAAGTGCTGCATTCAACTAGTAATACAAGAGGTAAACCCCCAAACTAGACACAGGAAGGTTGATAAGTAGAAGCAGGTACCTAAACACCCTGTGTAAGAAACACTGAAGAGATTTCTGAAATTCTTCTTTCCAAGAACACCTCACTTGTAAGCAGTGTAGTAGCAAATGGCACTTCATGTATTGGTAAGGAGTGGTGTGGAATGGTGTGGATCCTCCCTCCCTCCCTCCCTTCCTCCCATCTCTCCTTCCATCCTTCCTTCCTTAAAAGCCTTTATTGATACATTCTGGACACAGGGATTAATGTAGAGGGACACCCCACAGTGGTGCCCAGTGTGTGGCCGCCATGGGCAGGGACATCCCCGTGGGCCTCCTAAGCACAGGCACTGCCTCAGGGCCTGCACCCCAAAGGCCTTTCTCCAAGGCACGCTGGGCAAAGGGGCAGCAGCAGCAGTAGGGCTGCAGTGGGCAGGGCTGTGGTGGCCCCATCACCCCTGTGTCATAGTGCCAGTGCCCGGCAACGCAGCATCACAGTGCTCTGGGACACTATAAAGCCCAGTGCCCTGCGCCAGTGCTTTGGAGCTCCGGTGCCAGGCGCTGGAAGGGTTCTTGCTCCCAGGC
>WYDI02022495.1:0-22658 GCA_009867235.2 Psittacus erithacus | reverse complement strand
AGGAAAGGAAAGGAAAGGAAAGGAAAGGAAAGGAAAGGAAAGGAAAGGAAAGGAAAGGAAAGGAAAGGAAAGGAATGAGGGAGGAGCAAGAGCTAAAAGAGAGAAAGAGAGGAGAAAGAGAAAGAGAGAAAGAGAGAAAGAGAGAGAAAGAGAGAAAGAGAGAGAAAGAGAGAAAGAGAGAAAGAGAGGAGAGAGAGAGAGAAAGAGAGAAAGAGAGAAAGAGAGAAAGAGAGAGAAAGAGAGAAAGAGAGGAGAGAGAGAGAGAAAGAGAGAAAGAGAGAAAGAGAGAAAGAGAGAAAGAGAGAAAGAGAGGAGAGAGAGAGAGAAAGAGAGAAAGAGAGGAGAGAGAGAGAGAAAGAGAGAAAGAGAGAAAGAGAGAGAAAGAGAGAAAGAGAGAGAAAGAAAGAAGAAAGAGAGAAAGAGAGAAAGAGGAAGGAAGGAGGGAGGGAGGGAAGGAAGGAGGGAGGGAGGGAGGGAGGAAGGAAGGAAGGAAGGGCAAGAAAAAAACAGAAGGAGAAAGAGAGAATAAGAGAGGAAAAGACAATTCCAGTATACTTTCTGGTAAAGTTTTCAGTAAACAACTCATTTGAGTACCAGAGGAAATGTGGAGGATAGTTACTTAAGAACAAGCCAAATGCTGCAGCATTACTGTAAGCCAGAGGAAGAAAGCTAGGAAATGCTGTGGGCACCTACACACATCAGGACAACTAAGAAGAAAGGTAGCTGACCATTTACTGCTCTGATACCTATTTCGCTTTAAAAGATTGAAAATGGTGAGGGTTTTGAATCAGAAATACAAATAACACATTTTTCTATGATACCCTGATGTGTTGCTAGCAAGTGTTTTCTGGTCGATCAATCACTCACTCAAGTAGTCAAAATCTTTAACCACATAAAAATCTACTGGGAACAAGTTTTATTTACAGTGGTGACCTGGCCAAGAAAACTCACAAACAGCAATATGTAACATCACTTACAGACATACAATCACTGTTGTATATTACTAGAAAGCTCCCAAACATATCGCAAGGCATAAATCAATTATATAAAATACCACAAACATCAAATAAACCAATAAAAGAGGGAAGGTCATAACATGACCAGACATGTCATGAATAACCGCCACAAACATCAGCCAGTGATTCATCTGCAGTATGAATAAAAAACCAAAAGACGTACAAGCAATTCCTTGTTAGAGCCTTTTGTGTTCTGCTAGAAATGTTACTGTCTTTTGATGTTGTTTATTTTACATTACTTCTATTTATATTTTACTAAGGGTATCTATTATTTTTAAAGTCTATATTAATTAAAATTGGATGGGTTTGTTTGTTATATAAATGTGAATTTTAGCCTGTATGTTTTGCTGAATAATTCATTGCATATATTTCCATGCTTGCTTATAATCAGCAATACTTTGCATTTAGCAATATAGTTCACAGTATTATTATTATAGTTTGGTCTACTAAAAGAAATTAGACATAGAACACAATGGGAGGCATAGTTTGATACCACTGTCATTGTCATGTGTGTATGTCCCCTCCACCCCTGCCCTAGATTATGAACATAATTCAAAAGCCACTAAGATTTGACGAACACTATCTCCAGGTAATTGACAGCTTTTAGAATCTGCACCACTGTTTGTATATTAGCAGCAAAGAACTTATATAAAACCATCATTAAGCTTGGTCTTTAGAGAGCTGTGAGCTTATACATACAACAGCATATCTGTTATGATTAAATGTTATGATTACAATCAGGCCATTTTTTAAATGCCAGATTGTGGCTTTGTTAGCGTGTATGTCTGTATGTCTTATTACCGGAAGTCCATGTTAAATGCCTACCAGTCTGGAGGGTCCTATTCCTCTGTACTTGCAACTGGAATATACACTTACATTTTTGCAAGAGCCACAAAAGTTTAACCTTCACAAATTCTGGTTCATTTGTGAGTGTTTGACACATAGTTTTCAGGTTGCATTCAAAGCAGCAGAATCATCTGTTTGAATGAAATTTTAGGAAATAAATAATATAGAATATGCTAAGTTCCACCCTCTTAGTACTCCTAATTAGTCAACATGACTATAATTTAAATAGGCATTACCTTCAGCCTAACTTGACAGAAAATTAGATAGCATGTCTCATCAGATCCTGTTTCCAAAGTGGACATTTATGAGCAACTCACAGTTTTCAAGGTTGTGATGATATTGTCCACCATTTACACTCCAGTAGGGTTCAGCTGGTGAGACATCAGCAGGACAAACCTGCTTGCCAACTCGGAAACAAAAGCATTTTATCTCTGAAAATGAGATTTGCATTAAAAACTCATTTATAGCTGAATTGAATGTAGCTGAAATGAGAAAGCAGGTGAAAACATTTGGTTTGCTTATATACATCATGTTCCAGATATGAAGCTTGTTCTGAAATACAGAATAAATAGATCATTGAGACTCCAACCCAGATCCCCTGCTTTTAAACTGATGATGTTGGCTAAAAATCAGGCCACCATCACTTCAGATGAGTCATGTTTACTTCATTTATAACATGTGCACTTAGAAGCAAGTTCTGCACATTAAAAAAGAAAAAAAAGAAAATCCAACCCTTTCAAGCATGCATTTCTCAGATATAGAACCAGCCAGTGTATGCTAACACCAAGCAATTTGTTTTGCAGCATGTCACATAATTCTCTTTTTTTTACACCCAATATCTATGATTAAGAAATGTAATACATACTAGGAAAGTCTTAGATAATTTACACGGTGCATTAAAGTGTTTTGCATGAGAATATAGTATGATGCAGACAGCAGAAGAATTATGTCTTTCATTAAAAGGTTTGCAACTCAGTGTGCTATGATATAACTATAGCAGTTTTTCTGTCTCAGTGAAGGTTTTTTATTTTAAACACTGCCTTGAAAACCAAGGGATGCATATGCAGTAGCGCTACTTTAGCTATATGTTTTAACTTAATATCACCTCTTAGTAATTACACACTGTCAGTTTACCTGCTGTCCCAGGGTTATGGGTGAATAGCCATGCTGTCGCTGCTCTTCATCTCTCTGAATCTTGATGTAAGCAGTAAAATAAGATGGCATTTTTTCATTATTTAACATTTTAAAAAAAATCCTAGTTCAAAGCCTATTTGAAGTAGTTCATCAAGGATGATATACATTGAGGTCAGGATTAAAAGAAAACCAATTACATGGAAGAAATATGATTTTTGCCACAGCTCCTTTATGTGCAAATTAGGATGTGTATTTGCTGCTTAATTTAGAAAGCACCAAGGGATAACTTGCAGGGATGTAGGGTAGCCTTTAGAAGAGCTCAGCATTTGTGCTCCCTGAGGAATGTAATCAGGGAAGAGCTTGTAAGAGAGTGTAAGCCCAGAAGGCTTGTGTTCAGGGTAAAACCTGGTCATTGCTCAGCAAGGTTTGCCCTATGTGGAAAAACACTTCAGGTGTAGACTAGCAGCTTGGAAGCTTCTCTGGCTTGGAGTAATCTCCAGATCTGGCAGTTCTACATCTTATTCACACCTTCACTGTGTTGCTGACAAAATTAAAGGCAAAGCTTTAAGCTGATGCAGCATTTTGGTGATGTCTGACTTTAAGAATGATTTGCAGGGTAGAAAGGTTTCAGCTGTTTGTTCCTTGGGGTCTATTTCAGAGACACTACAAACCATGCTCAGAACTTCACAGATGTCTTCTCTCTCTGCCATCCACTGAAGTTAAGAACATCCTGCTGTGGTAGTTTCTAGCTGTTTTCTCTTTCTTACATTGTCTTTTCATCACTTGTCTACATCATTTTGTGTTCAGTGGTTCATCTTTTGACACTAAGTATTTGCTTGGAATATGTAGCTATGAAGCTGTTCTTTCTTTCCATGTCAAAAATCTGCTGCTATATATTCAGGATAAAATAATGGATTGTACTTCTTTGTAACATCCAGGCATCATAACTGTCATTTTGTTGAGCCTTTATCTCAGCATGTAGATCAGTGTGATAGGTAGCTGTTTCATACCCTCCCCAGCTCCACCTAGGTCTAAGTATTTACAACATCAGGGGGTAAGTAGGGATAATTTGTTCCCTGTTCAATGCGCTATTATTACTGTTTAGCTTGTGGTGCTTTAAATGTAAAATATATTTGAGCTTCTGGCGCAGATAAGAATGGTAACACCTATCTAAGGTAATTAAAATTAAACTATAAAATGCAGGAGATTGAGTTTCACTGTATAATAATTAATATTAGCTCTTCTAATAACTAATACCATTTTAGCTAAGTAGTAAAAAAACTCTGCAATGTCTAGCACTCAAACATAGCTTCTCTGTTTAGCTGTTTCTGACTAATATAACTCACAGACTTAATAAATCCAAGGCATTTAAAGGATTTTTACATAAGATATTCTGTTACTGTGTGGGCTTCTGTGAGATTTGTCAAGCTGTATTTAAAAACAAATTAAAGAAGCAATAAATCTTTTGTTGTTTGGCCAAAGCTTACCTATACTTTGGTGCGGAAGAATAATAATGTTCTACTGTGAGTGCAAAGCTGCCAGCACTGAGAACCTGTATATCCTCCCAAGACCTTGTTCATAAACACAAGCATGACTTGTCCTGCACTGACACATGACCTTAGATGGGTTTTATTTCTTCCATACCCACCTTCCCACAGACTGTGGCAGGTTGGAGTCACAGCCCATAGGACTTGGGCAGCAGTGTGTTCCCAGAGAGCAGGAGAAAACCTCAAGGGACTTAGAGTTGTACCTACCCCCATGCAACACAGTGTGGTCTGCTTAATTATAGCAATATGCAAATTCTTGACTACTGTAATGGCTTTTAAGGTGTGGGTATCTGGATGCCTTTTAATCCTACAAAGTACTCAATTCAATGATACCATGCATCAAGACACCAATGGTATAGTGCTATTTCTGTCACATTCTTCCTGCTGTTCTGAATTCCAGACTGCTGTAGTGGGGTCCATGGCCCTCACTTGCTGTCTAGTTAATAATTTGCTGCATGAATTACAAGCTATCTCCCAAATGCTCTGAAAAAAGTGAGAGTGACACTGACTCACCTTTTGAAAATGTGATGCATTGGGCTATGAGTGAAAACTCTTATTATAGCAGTTGCTGTGTCCTGGGGGCAGGAGAACTCACAGTGTGCTGTTGCTACTATTCAAGGAATGGCCATGTGGAGATTTATAATTTCATATCTAGTTAGCTCAGATGAATAGTAAATCTTCTATCTAGTCCATCGTCCTTCAGCTCAAATGTTTGGGGCAAGTGAGCCACAGCTGATACTTTACCTGATGTAACTGTCCCAAGAGCAGAGCTGCAGACCAGGGCTATCTCTTGAAATCACTGATCAAAAATTAGGAATTAAAATTAAGGTCAAACAAAGGA
Source organism: Psittacus erithacus (assembly GCA_009867235.2). NCBI lineage: Eukaryota > Metazoa > Chordata > Aves > Psittaciformes > Psittacidae > Psittacus > Psittacus erithacus. The sequence goes on along the minus strand of WYDI02022495.1, from coordinate 17,274 downwards.
AAACTCTCCATGGGTCTTCCTGGGTTCATCTCTGCCACACAATGTCATAGTAATGCCATGTATCTTGCTCTGCAGCACATTTGCGTGTGGTCAATAAACCCTTATGTGCTGTGACTTTCAGCACTAATGATTGCTCACAGCAAAAGTCACTGGCAGCTGAATTTATGTGTGAAATCGTGCATATTACTAATCACCCCTCCTCTCTCATGCCTAATTTATTGGAAACTTCTAATTTTAATATCAATCTACATTAAGTCAACAGCTGTGAAACAGAGGTCGTAGTGTCTGTTTACCTCAAAGAGATAGTAGGAGAACAGGTGCTTCACAGAAAGTACTGTATTGGTAAGGAGCATAGGCATAGACCTGATAAAATGAGGACCTCTGTTTTCAGAACATGCTTTGAATAGTGCATAGGAAATCATTCATGGGACCAAACACTGGCAATAAGGGAAAACCAGATGATTCAAAAGCTTCTTATTTAGTGGTCACTGCTCATCCTGTATATTAAGTATTACTGCATCCAGGAACTTCAGAAAAATGTGGAACTTCAAAAGTAGCATGCAGTCATGTAATTAAAGGTTTGGTTAGGAGCATACATGCAAGTGATTTGAATTAGTTTGGTGCAGACTTCCCTTATTTTAGCATCTCTTAACTTTGGCCTGCTTGTCTTTGTAACCTTATTAATGGTTTTTCAGAATAGCTGTGGTGCAAAATCATAGGAATCATTAAAATGAGAGGACAAGATGCTTTAAGGTGTATAATCTATCAAATTTTTCAGGCCAAATTTATATGCTGGTATTTGCCATCTGAGGCAATGTGTATAGGATCAAATAAAAAAAGTTGTTACCTGTTGCAGATATCTAAATTGGCATGAAAAAAATCTTTGTACATTTTCTCAGTATCAGAGAATCTTGTGTATGTGATTGGGAATTGTTTTATATTTTTTGTTTGTTTATACTGACACATACAACTTCTGGTGGCCTGACTTCTTCACTCTAACATGACAAAAATTCGGAAGTGAGATGGGCAACACAAAGGATATCTCAGGTTTACTAAGCCTGCATCCTAAGGGCATAAAACATGACATTTTTCTCTCTAGAACAACTATCCTTTCCATGTATAAAGATTTACATCTTTAAGAGATACTGTTTATCCACAAACAACCATCTTCCATAAGAAGCTGTACATGTTCTTATAACACAATATAGATATACCCTGAATGACATTCAATGACATTCTGTTTACATCCTCAGGTAAGCATTCCCTACAATTAAAATATGAAATATTAGAGGTTTTCTTTCTTATGCCAGTTAATAGAAGGTATACATACTACAAAGTACATGAATATCACTGAATGTAGAGGTCTGTTATCTGCCTAGTGCCAGCAACACCCACACAGTTCAATTGATATTGCAAGTGGTTTTCTCCTTAAAGCTGCAGACCATTATGAAATGTCAGGCTTCCTGCTGGTGCTCTAAGATGGGAACCAGTTGCAGAGACTGGAACAAATAATATAGCTAGCCTTGCTTACAGCAGCACTACCTGAAGTGGTTGAGTTTTTTTACCAAGCATTAGTCACTAAGGTCACCTAAACCCAGTTTCCGTCATCAGTGAAATGCTGAAACAGAGTTGAAGATAAAGTGAAAAGAGACAGCTTCCCTTTCCACTTGAAAAGATTTCCAAGTTAATATGGTAGTTAATTATAATGTGTCCAATGCTATTCTAATTTAAAATGATCTAACCCAAAGTGACTCAAGTTTCTAGTGTTGCATATTGTCCTTCATCTGGTGCAAAGATGTCATTGTCACTGTGTGACAAGTAGGTGCTCAGTAATAGTTTTGCTCTGTACTTCATTGCTATCAAGCTTCTACACATAAAGAACTGCAAACAGATTTTTAGTTTGTCTTTGTGTCTAGAGTTTTCATATTAATTCAAGCTGTAAATTATAGAAACATGCAAATTGTACAGTATAACACCATTAGATATACTGAGTTCCACAGCTTCCAGCTATCTCAATATATGTAAATAGAAGAACTGTTTTTAAATGTCAGGGAAAATTATATACTGTCTCAAAAACTTTATCTTCAAGGAATAGTCAGTGAGAGCACTGAAGGACACAGGAAGCTCTGTTCTTCCATTATATGAGCAGCTTTTGAAAATTATTTCCAGTACCTCCTGATGTCATGACAAGAAAGAAATGGATCTGTATCTGACAGTTAACAATGCCTCTTGGATCCTGAGCTCTGTACTCTGAGGTCCTGAAGGTTCTTAGGGTGTCTTAATGTACTTGGCTAGTTTGAAAACTGGAACAAAAAAGATTGATAATAGTTCTACCCCTCAGCTTCATAGCTTGCACATGAATTTGTATGCCCAGGAAGACTCCCCTAGTAGCTGCCTTACATCCCCAAGGAACTCAAAATATACTGTTAGAATTTGGTCTTCTATTTACAGGTAGGACATTTTCATAATCTCAGAAGTATATAAGCTGCTCTCTACAAATATAAATACATAAATAAATAGATAATGAATAATGCTTATTGTTAAGATTTACATTCACATAACCAAGGTCAAAGGTTGTTTATGTTAGCATCTTTTTCCAGTGATGTTACAGGGTAGTGATTGTAGCTATGTGATCATGCATAAACATGACTCTTTTAAAGCCAGTGGGACTATTTGACATCAATAACCTGATGATGTTAATTGCTTTAGCAGTAATTAACTTCTTTGTTAGACTTTTTTTCAAAAATTAATCCTTACCTTTAACATTTTGTTGGTATTTCCAAACTATCCATTCTACCATGTGACCTGAGAAGGTATTGTACCAACCCAAAATATTTGAGTCCTACAGCAGGGGCTTAATCTTAGAACTGCCAGCGCAAGTTAACAGTTTCTGGAAACTAATGGAAGTAGGGTTCTAGTGACTACCCTGGTAGTTCCACAGTAAATATACCTGCCTGTTCATATGATCATGCCCTTAGACTACTTGATTTACATATTAATTTGAGCTGTTGAATGAGGTTGTTATGAGGTTGAATGTACATTTTCTATTACTGCGGAAATAAAATTCCAGAACACTAATACACTAGTTCCAATACACTAAGATGGGTAGCAGAATTCCCATTAAGTTCAACAGTTAAGGATTTACCCATATCCTTAATCTCCAAATGAGAGTTTAACTGTAATCGCTGACACCACCTACAGAGATGAAAAGTAGCTCAGTGCAATCTAAACTTTTTTGCCATATACTTAAAACTTTTACACGAAACATCCTGATTATAATTGAAATATGTTCTTTCATAAAGTGATTTTACCCCACTCCGATTTATGCGTCTGTTTCAACAGCAATGTACAGGCCCATTACCAAATGAACAATCTCTAGGCACCCTGTAATAAATTTTACATGTTTCTAATCTTTTAATATTTCTGGCACTGCTGTCTTTAATTTTGAGAAACACAAGTTTTGCCCATATTTTAAAGTAACGTGGCTAATTTACTAAAAGTGTAGAATGAACACAATTTAAATTTACTTAAAGAAGGGCAGAGAAAGAGTATATTTTATGTTAGCAACTTTTTTTCCAATGATATTACAAGGTACCGAATGTAGCTGTGTGATCATGCATAAACATGACCCTTCCAAAAGAGGCTTTTCTTCTTCCAAAAAAAGCAGTCCTTACTAGTGACATTACAGGAGCTCCGATGGCCAACATTATCAAGAAATAATTGCAACTTTATCAGGCTGCTCTCAAGTAAGGCTGTCAGTGCCTGAATCTGGTGATAAATTGCATTGATCATGTAGGTTACAGAACCCCTATCAGTATCAAAGGAAAGACATTATAGTTTGACAGTGGTGTCTCCATTGTCAGCTTCTGGAAGTATTGTACTGCAGTACATTGAATGGCTCATTTAGTAACTGTTTATTAATTAAACAAGCAGAAAAATTATTACTAGCAACTTAAAATACTTGAGAGAATTTTTAGAACACTTAGTTTTAAAGCAAAATGTCAAATTAGGCAAAAGTTTGAAGTCTGGATATTGCAAGAGTGTTGGCCAATGTTATTCCAAATAACAAACTGGTGAACGTGCATTTTAGAAAGCAGTATCAGGCTCATATTTTTTGGAACACCATTTGTATGGGTGGGTAACATGTCGTGGTCAGTTAATAGGAGTTACAGAGGAGTTTCCACAAGCTGTGTGGAAACCCTGGCTGCAAAACTGTTGGGAGTTTTTCATATTATAGCAAGAACTTGTATTCACTTCTTACCTGTGAGTGTTTTAGGATTGCTGTAAATCTTTGAGATTGAACCCACTGTTCTAATATTGAATTTGAATGGTATATCAGCAGACTGTCACACTGGATGCTGCTATATACAGACAGGTAAAATGTTTTGGGAGGGTACTTTATTAATTTTAAACAACAGATGGAATTCACTGTAAAGTCAAAGCCACCCCATGGGCTTGACAGGTAATGTTCTTAAGCCTTAAGGAAATCTTTTGTCACCTCTTTTTTTGAGCAGCTAGCTGAAATTTTTTAGTTATTCTTAGGAGGAAAATTAATGATCAAGTCAGAAATTTTAATTTAGAAATTTCTACTTTCTTAATATGACAATATAATTTATAAGAACATGATGGAAAAAGTTTTCGTTTAAAAGTAGAATGAAGTGAGAGTAGGTATTGCCATTAGTCTAGGAACATTTTTTCCTTCTGCACGCAATATTGACACGTACAGAATATACTGTTGCGCACCCAAATCTGTGACTAGAAATTGACTCTTTATATGGAAAAATCCAATGTCCATGTCTTTGCCCTGCTTGTGCCTAATAAACAGGAGAAGTTTTGTATGTTTTGATACAGCTTCCCTCTACCTCCTTTTTTAATTGATTCTGCTCCAAGTCTTAAGAAATGTATGGCTTGGTCCTTAGCCCCATCTTAGCCAGCTTCAATGAGGAAAGCTAGGAATTCAAAATAAAGTGTCTCATAGGTTATGTCTGCTAACAAATTTCCACTAATTGACATCAAACTGGTTAATTTCCATATAATAAGTGTTGATTGATTCAAGAACTTAACTTAGCTGGCCAAGACTGTCCTTGCAATGATCACTTATGGGCTACCTTTTTGGAACACAGTGGAATATTTAAGTTCTTGCCAGATTTCAAGGATGCTGGGAGTTGGAACAATGTTTTTAATCTTGGCTACTAATTACGTGGCAAAGGTATAAACTGGGCTTTGCAAATCATTATTTCCATTAGAAAGGTGTTGGAAGCAATTCCACTGAGGACTTCCCTCCTATTTATGCAGCTGTTATTCCCGTGGGAGGAGGCCATTGCAGTCGTGGCTGAAACATGGGCTTCTGTTCTGTTTCCACAGCACTTGGAAGAAAAACAAAACAGGACTAATGAAAAACACACACGGGAAATGCTTTATTATTTCATCATCCTCACCTACTGAGATCTGGCACCACTCTGTGTTTAGGAAGAACTTCTCCCACCCTCTCTCTCTCGCGCAGTGTGGTTGTATAAGGCTGACACTCTGTCATTTCCTGTCAGATCATTTCAGAGGAATTTGCTCTTATTTCCTCCCAGCCTCATCCCCTCCTCCCGGCCTCAGCCTTGGCTGCATGCCCCAGCAGCCATGCTGTGTTTACTTAACCGCATGGAGTGCTGGGCTGCCTCAGCTGGAAATGCTGGGACAACGCACACACACGCACATCGTGAGCTCACTCACAGGAGTTCACATACACACTCAGGAAACAGACAACAATTCTTTTGTGAAGAAAACATGCAAGGTCCAAAGCCAGACTTTATGCAGGGTCTCTGTACATTGTAGGTAGGTGACTTCTACAATTTTTCAGTAGATGTAGACAAAAATAACACTTTTTTTTTTGGCCCACGAGTGTCTCAGTAAATTCTCTTGGAAAATGCATTTTCGATCATTTCACACGTTCAAACTAAAGTATATTCTGAACATATCTGTGTAGCATGGCATTCATAGTACATGATTACCACTTAATCTGTTAGGATTAGCCAAACGTGTTGCTCCAGTATATGTACCCACAGCACTACTACTAGTTTTTCTGCTTTGGCACACCTGTAACAGACTGGATAGATTAGCGTAAATGGCCATGCGTTATAAATGGTGTAAAACTATTTTAGCACCCAACAATGGTGTGAAAATAAACCATGCAGAAACAGGACATTTATACTTGAATGATGTGTGAGCTTTTCAGTGGGTAAAGTGGTCACAGTTCATTGTTTAAAAAAAGTAGTCTTAAGTCACTAATAATCTCCACATCAAGATTTATGGCAATGAAAAAAAAAGAACTAAGTAAACTATCTGACTGAGAAGTCCTTTCTTCCTTCCCTGGCAGCATAGCATTTGTTTAAATGCTGTTTGGAGAAGGCCAATTAAAATAATTTTGCCAGAAGTCTGGGAGACTGCTAAATCCAACACCAGCTCTGTGCTCTTGATCTGGAATGACAACTCGTTTCCTAATATAAACTGGGAGTTTCTTACTGATACAGAAAATCAGAAGTTAGAGAGAGAAATATCTCCCTCTGACATAGTTATAACAATAACCATTATTTTGAGTAGCAGTCATAAAATAAATTATTGATGACATTTTATGACAACATTTAAGTTTTATTTCATATTATTGCTGATATTTATTTAATTTAAAGCTAATGGGCTACCTGCCAGGCCAAAGCAAGAATGAGTAGTTTGCATTCCACTTATGATAGACTTTTCTTGTCCAGAATACTGTCGAAGTTTAGAACAAAATAATGCAATCACAATCTGTATAAGAGATTCTTTATTCTCATTAGCTGGAATTTATGTTTAATCCATGACCTTTCATAATCCAACACAATATCAGGCAAACAGTTGCAGTTTTTCATTTTATGATTCATATCCTTTTTGCTTTCTCAGTTCCACTGTACACTTAGTAAAGAGAAACAATTGATATGAACAAGAAAATAGCAGGGTTTATTTCTATTTTCTGAGTATTCTCAGTATTGAGCCTTAAAATCTAATATTAATGCAACTTTTAGAATTTTCCAGTTTCTGAACTTATGAAATGGGAGTTAGAGAAATTCTCAGTTACCAAGCTAAAATTAACTCACAGCATTAGAGACTTTGCCCATATGCCTGAATGTACGCTATTAATTTTGCAAAGTAGCTATGTCAGGTAGGCACAGGTCTTTCTTCAGTAAAGCAGTCTACCAAATAAGATACTTTAATTTTCCTGAGTAATCATGGCAGAATTATAAGCACATTTTCTACCTTTTTTCCAATTTGAGTTACGTTTTTCTTAATTCAGAGGTACTCTCATGGGCAGCTGTTAGTTTGTTTTGAGGACTATCGCTATATCCTTTTAGCTTTCTTCAGTTTCTTTATATTCCTATATTTCTAGGTCCTTCATAGTGATGACTGTCCAAAACAAGTGATCTCAGTGGAAATATTTCAAACCAAAAAGAGTAGCTTGCTATTCATAGTAAAATAGCATGGAAAATTTATCACAAATGCTAACATCTCATCTGAACATGGTCCTGCTCACAACCACCAACATTTTCTTAACATCAAAGATTTTCTTAAATTTTACTCATTGCTTAAATGTATTCAGGAATTCTTTTTAACTCTGGTGAGTTAACTAGGTAGACTTTCCTTTAAGAATTCATTACATGGTGCTCAAAGTCTGAGTTATGTTTCTTAGAGGTGATAGGGCAGGGTATAATACTAGCATTGACATTTTATGAATTCTGTCATGAGCTGTATGGTCTCACTGTTTGCTCTTGAAATACCAAGTTTCTTGCTGGAGCAATCTGTGAGAAGGAAGAAAACTGGTTGTTGGTTTCGCTGGTCAAAGCGATTAGAATGCAGAATATTAGGATGTTTGAGTCCACTGTCCTACTGCAAAGCAGGAGTATCCATGCCATTTTTAACATTTTAAGATTAACACATGTAACATTTTAAGATTAACACATGTAACATTTTAAGATTAACACATGTAACATTTTAAGATTAGCTTGTCTAATCTGTTCTCAGAGGCTTGAAGGAATGGAAACTCCTTATATGCCACCTATTTAATTGCTTCAAGATACAACATTTATTTAATAGCTATAAGATAAAATAATCTTTTAAATACCAGGTTTTGAAAGAAGAGAAGAATTGAGGTTTCCCAGATAGAGATCAATCACTTGAGAACTTGCTGAAGTTGCCAGAAAAGGACCCGGTAACCACCAGTGACTAGGGCCTCAGCAACTATCAGGAAGTGGACCAAAAGGAAGGTGGGATAGAAACCCAGCATTGAAGATCAGTAACAAAGTAGTTTCTAATAAGGGTACTCAGAAAGAAAAATAATAAACCCAGTGCAATAAGCCTAGAAAATGAGACCTAGCCTAGGACTGATGATTCTTGTGCCTCTGAAGCCTCTGAAGAGCTGAAAGAGGATCTACTGCAACTTTGTATAGTAACTTCTCACAGGGTAGTTTTTTTCTATTTTGGGAACTATAACTAGAGCTTTTTTGGCAGAAAAGACATGCACACATATCATTGCAGGCTTTATGACAGGCTTTATGACTTATTAACCAGAAGTAACAGAATGACTGAGACAGCATCTACAGCAGCAGAAAAAATGGAATATTGCTCTACTGGGAATACTTTCTGTGATCTAGTGTTTTCCAAGGGAATATTATGAGACAGAGGGATGAATTTCATATTTATTTTGATGCACAGTCTGTAGATGAAATCTGGGATTGTAGTGCTATATTACATGTATTTTACTATGATTCTAAAACCTTAGCCAATATATGTCTCCATGTATAGGGCACAAAGTAACTCAGTTGTTCACCTAAGGGTGACCTAAGAGTCAAAAATATTTCTCTTCTGAATTCACATACATAAATAAGAGGGACTGTTTCACCTGACAGTAAACAGAAGTAGAATTATTTTTAAAACACACACCTTGACAAAGATTTAAAGGAAATGCAAATGCATATTCAGGCAGCAATGTTGAAGTTATATCATATGCATGGGAAGAAAATAGGAAAGCTGTTCTCTCCTATGTAAATAATCCTAAACCTGGACAACAAAGCGATATGATTTTAATAGTATAGTCTGAGTCCAATCATCAAGCTGAGCTCTGCTCCATAGAAGTCCTGAGGTCCTCCTGTAAGCATAATAGTGGCCAGCTGGAGGAGGGATGGAGTGTTCACTTTCTGAGTGGTACCAGTAGAAATGAGGTGTGACTGGAGATGGAGATAACTGTTGGGGTGATCAGGAGCAGCATACCTATGTGGATGAGATCCCACATACTCTTAGGATAAACTGGATTTACACACTTCAGCACTCCTAAGGAAGATACTTAAAAACACATTTCTATAAGCCTCAAGGAGATATAGGTGAACTAATACAGAATATGGAGCACAAAAATCAGGATTATGAGATCACTAAGTACACAGAAAGCAATGCCACCTATACTGCTACCAAAGCACTTGCAGAGACAATGTTCTGTCTAGAGAACCCAAACACACCTAACGCATTCTTTCTAGCCCTTATAAAGAATTATAGGAAATATAATAACTCAATGGTGGGTTTAATCAAGGTATAACATTTTTGCAAGTTGAAGTTCTGGATGGGCACAAAGCAGTATTTATCTTTGAGAATTCTGCAAATACCACCTCATACTTCAGAGAGAGGGTCTCTGGAGCAAAGAGGCCCAGTGAAGATGATGTGTTACCAAAACCTGGAGGCAGTAGTGACCGAGACTCTAAGTCAGGAGAGATGCAGCTGTCTAGTTAATCCTCTTCAGATAAGTCTTCACAACATTTTGCCAGAGCTGAATATCAGAATTAGAATTACTTATTTTTATTTGTAAGTGCCGACTGTGTGAAAAGTACCACAAAAGATAAAGCCCCTGTTTTGAGAGGATTCCAAAATAAATATAATCATTTCTTTTTTCTGGAGTTTGGCCCAAAGCCCATTAGTGGCCAAACTGTGATACACTCCTAGACATAATGACATGCTGTGCTCATTTTCCTCTGAGAAAGATGACTGATGATAATGCTTATGAAGAATTTCTCTATTATATTGGGACACATATATGCACAGATTGCAGGGCCACATGACATTTGCGCGCATTCGGTATTTTTCAGTGTTGAGGTACTTGCATTAATGACCTGACTTTTTCTCGTAATATTCACATGTGTAAAACTCATCAGGAAATAATTAGGAACACAAGATAAAATCTTGATCCCATTGGAGCTAAGAGGAATTTTCATTTTGAATCAGAAGTTTACAATACCTACATCTTGCTAGGCTAAGACTGATCAGCATTTTCTTTTCCTGCCTATTTGGGCTACCTTTTTCCAAACCCTACAGCTGTAGCATATAACTCACTTTTGCCAGCTCATTAAAAATACGCTTTCAAAAAACCTTCATCATAACTGCTGTATAACCTAAAATTTCGCATTATTTCTTGATCTGACTTTTTGAGTTTGAACTCGTCTTTTTAACTAAAAAAATAAATCAGAATTTTGCTGAGCAAAAAATATGAAAGGTCCTTCTTGTTCTTTCTCCTAAATTGGTGGTTTAATCTAATTCCACAGAAATGTAAGTAATAGACAATGAGAATCCATATTTGAGTATCTGCAGAAAACTCAGTTACATACTTATCTTTATGCGACATAGTAAACTGCTGTTGCCTTCCTAGTAACATTTTTAGCACACATACATTAGCAGGTATGCCTCATCCATGCCTTTAACTGGGAAAAGTGGTGGATACTTTTAATGTGTTTTACTTCACTGGATTTGAATAGGGTCTTGTTTCTGTGAAATCTGGCTTGAATTCAAGTTAAAACATTGTTTGCTTTCTTTTTTTGTCTTCCTGCCCTTAACTATTCATTTGCAGTGTGAAAATACCACAGCCTATGGTTGATGTCTTCATCACAGTGGAATGCTTTTAAACTTAATGAAGAGTTGCAATAAATCAGTACGCTTCATTCTGCTTTCTATCATCAACACATACATACTTTCTTAAGTATTAATCCCCTCAGAGATTATTAGGAGTCAATAAGATATGTTAAAAATAATTACTGTTAAATTTGAAAAGGATTGGACCTGGTATCATAGCTGGTGGCTATCTTGTCTCCAGTGAAACAATATTTGTGTATGATCCATTTCTGAATTATTCAGAAAAAAATAAAAATAAAATCGATAGCATATGGCATTTAGCCTCAGCCTTGCTTTAGGATGCTAAAGTTAAGCATGTGCCTTTTGTGCAGAACTGAGACCTTAACTGGATAACCTATTCAAGCAAGGACTTTATGATATCCTGTGTTTGCCTGGCACCTACTACAAAGCACCCAGATACTGCAGGACTCTGTAATGATTACAAAAATATCATGTTGATTTTTATTATTCTTCTGCTTCTTAGCTCTAGATGATGTAAAATACTTCAAGGGTGGAGCTTTTCATCCCTTTGGTTGATGGTTTGAAACTTTTTACCCAAAACCCACAGTCTGTCAGGGCCATGAGGGCACTGATGGCCTGTCTGCCCCTGCCCAGCCTACATCCCAGGAGCCCATGTCAGCCCCCCAGGGCCCGCCCCTACCCCAGCAATGTCACAGAAGGGCCAGTTTCCAGCTCTCCATGCACCCCACGGTGCCAGGCTCTCCTGCAGGCCCATGTCGCAGCCAGCCCCACTCATTTTGTGCACCACCCACACAGCTGTACACAATTAGTCTGTTTGCAAGTAAGTATGTCTTAATGTGTCTGTGTACCACTGCTCAGGGCTCTCCAAGTCAGTCTGAGAAACTGCCTCCAAGGGGGATGCTCCACATCTCATCTCATCAGGTACAAAAAATAGGAACAAATAGTTTAAGCCCAAACCCTGGTGTTTACTTCCCTGAACTTGGAGAACTTCTGATTCAAATCTTAATTTTTCATTCCTGTCTCTATGGTTGTGCAAAACCAAATCAAGTGGCTCAGTCTCTTATTAGCTGAAGCCTTTGCAGAAATGGAAAGCTGGATCTGCTAGGAGCAGGGAACTGTGCAAGTGATTCTGCAGCTATGTTAACTTCTAAATTTGCAGTTATAATAAAAGGCTTGAAAAGGCTTTGGTCATTTTCTGGTCAAACACGCAAGTTAATTCCTTTTCTAGTTCAGTTCGGTTCTTTTTTTTTTTCTGCCAACATAGTTAAATCCCAATTAAATGCACTGTATCTGAAACATGGCTTTTTAAATACTGAGAACAATGGGTAGGGCAGGTGGTTAATATTTTGCTTCAGGCTTTGCTGTTTGAGGATAACAAGGAAACTAATAAAGGAGCAAGATATTTGTGAAAGCAGTACAAAAAGCCAAATGATAAGAATGTAGTCATTATGACTGAGAAATCTTCCAGTATATTTGCTTATAGGGTTGTCCCTAACCAAGGTTACTGGCTTATTAAGGAGGTTACTATGGAAACAGTGAAACAGGGTTTCACAGATTTCTTGATTGCCCTTCTCAGTTAGGCATTATTATATTCCTTGTTGGAAAATAAGCTACACAATCTCTCCAAATAAACAAGTATCTCTTTGTGTGTCATAGGTATTTAAGATTGTAAATAACTTCTTGATATCTTACAGCATGTCAGAAGTCCATTTAATGGTTTATGTTCCATGAGGATACAATCTATTTTATGAGATTTTTTGTCTTGAAATGCCACCTTTATTGGCAGCGAATTGTTAGTAGTCAGTTTTTCTGTATTTGGGCCCTCAGTAATAAACCTGTAGTAGAAAGACATCCGACTGATAGACAACATAAGATAGAAAATATTTTAATAAAACTTGAATTAAAGGCATTTTTTAAAAGACTAATAAAATTTTAAAATAGCTGTTTATAAAAAATTTTTCATATTGTCGTGGTTTAACCCCAGCCGGCAACTAAGCCCCACACTGCCGTGTTCCACCTGTAAAAAGGGGTCATCCTCAACAGATTCTGCAGGAGTTCAGCTAATCTCCTTATAATGTCCCATAGTGCTATGCTTTCTTCACTGGGGGCAGGTGCTTTTGAGATCAGATCAGAAGGCCCAAGTCAGTAGCTTTGTGCTTTGGCTCTCAAGTCATGGCCTTAGAATTTCACTTAATCGGAAGCAACTTTTTCTAGCTCTCCTGGTTAAGAAGAAATGCTCAAAATATGAATTTACAGTAACATATACATTTTGCTAAAGTATTGAGACAGCCTGTACTGAAAGCCACAGTTCATTGTTGCATTCCCGGTCTCAGCAGGCTTTGCCCCTGCTTTCATAGAAAGAAAATACAGGCTGTAAACGTGCAGGACTGTTCTTTCCTCAGCATGGTTTGGAGTCAGTTTTTGAAATCAGATTTTTGGCTAGCTCTATTCCCTACAGCGGCTCTGGATCACATGACATCAGGACAGTCAAGCAGTGGAGTAGGTGAGCCAAATGCTGTGTAGGCTCCATTCATAAAGGTTTCAAAACCAGACCAGGTGTAGCCCTGAGTAACTTGGCCTGACCTCAGAATCTATCCTGCTTTGAACAGAAGGTTGCAATAGAAACCTCCTGAGGTCCCTTTCAACCCTTCATTATCTTATGATTCTATATTTCTGGAGGAAACCCTCCCAAACTGGACATAAGCAGGATATCAGGCTACAGCTTCAGATGTCTGGTCCACTCACTTTTCCCTACTTGGATTTCAAAAGTCTTCTAAAAGATGGATAGACCTTTGAGCAGATCACTCCTCTCAGGACTTTTGAGTACTGCTCCAGAAAAGAAGTGCTGCTTGAAGTCCTTTGAGATATGAAAATCTGCAACATTATGATGTTAGAGTAGACCCACAATGTTTCAGGTTTTTTCCTCAGCCATAGGTACTTCTTCTAGTTTTAAAAGGAAGTTGAGAAAGCTTGCTGAATTTCAAAGAGATTGGATCTGTACTGCAGAAGATTTGGAACTTCTCAGTGGGTTAAAACTACTTTGATGATGATTGTGAATCATGTCATCTGCCCAGTACAGCAGACTGGAATTAAAAGCACTTTTTCATGTAAGGGAATACTCAGCAAAAACTTTCCCCTAATAGTCTTGGCTTTGAAATGCCAACTCACTAATTTTTCTTTTGCAGATGTACAATCTAATACATAAGCTAAAAGATTTCTGATTGTCTCTGCTATAAATATGGCATCTATTTGTTATGTTTTGCCTTCAACTTAACCATTTTTCTCTAAAATACATCCAGATCAACATCTAATTTCATTTTGGGGTTAGAAGATTCACACTTCATGTACGTTAACATAGAGATACACTGGTAACCTGAAAAGTTTTACAATTAGAGCTTGACTGGCTTTCTGTGGATACTGAACCAGATCAGCTGCATTGGTTCGCTTCCTGGTCATTTTCACACTGAAATACGTTAAGTTGCATGTTCATTAAAGAGAGGAGAGAACAATCTGCTGGCTTTGTGTAAATTCACCATCAATTTACATCGAAACATGGGACTTTGCCACTAGCTTGCTATTTGTTTTTATATGGATATAGTTGTGTATGTAAGTGCTGACTATACTGAACAATCACATTATTGTGATGCTTAAATTGCTCCTAGAGGCCTATTTTAGCCTGATAAAAATTATAAATGTATAAATTAAACTGTGTTTCAATATTCAGCATTTTACTGCTTCTAATAATTTAGGAGTTGATTTCCTTTGTCTCTTTTATTAATGTATTTATAGTGCACAAAGAATAGGCAGAGGTTTAATTACTTTTTCTTTCCAGTGCTTACAGAAATTAAAATTCTGCATTGGACCAAATTCACTCTCAGAACAGGATATAACTTAAGATTTGCCTATGCTAGTGTCTGCAGGGAAAGGGCTTGAACCTACTGCAATCGTTCTGTTTTCTCACTTGGTTTAAGTCTTTTAAGAAGCTGAACTGAAAATTTTGAAGTATTAAGTAATCCTTGTGGGTGTCTAACAGAATCTAATCAGTTTTTTGAGGAATACAGATAAGAAAATTTATTAGGTGTAGATGGCTCTGTTAGACAGCTGCAAAAAAAACAGAACTAAAAAAGAAACAGTTTGTCAAAACCAGCCTTGTCTGAAATATATGCAACACAAGCTACAGAAACTTCTTGTGCTACAAAGCAGAATAAGTGCTGAAAGAAAGGTTACTCCTTATCACAGACGTCATTTAAATCCATCTTTTATAGTGCCATAGGTACACACTTTGCACACTTTACAGGGTTATAAAAAGTCAAGGTACTTACCCTGGTGGGTTTACAGCCCACAACCATGTGCTTAAGTACTTTGATGGATCAGGCCCTTAACAAGAGCGAACTCACAGTGAGATGAGGTAAGAATGGTACTGAGGGGGGACTGACATGAGATCATTAAATGGAAAGCAGTGACATTGTATAAATAACCTGGATGAGAGAAGGTCTCTGCCTCAGAGGCCCACATCTGGGGGACAGTCCTGCAGCACCCCAGGCACTGCAGACACATCTTTTTCTTTCAAGTATCTTGTGCTGTTGAACAGTGCGAAGCTTCTTGGACAAGCATGCATCAAAATGTGAAGGAAAAAGAAGTTTATTGGGTGAACAGGGAAATACCTAGCTCAAGAAGGTTAAACACTGCAGAAATAGGAAAACTAGACAGCTGAAAAGGGAAAAGGCCATTAAAATAACATATTTAGTGATTTTTTCAGATATTACTGGACAGAACTAATGCAGACCCAGTATAGTTTTTCACTGAGCAGGCTGCAGAATTGAAAGTACTGGTTCTGCCCTGACTGCAAAAGGAAAAAACCTGGCCATCTTTTACCTGTGCTTCCAAACACAGTAATACACTTTTCAACAATGGTCTTTGTCATACAATCAGGTTTTAAGCCAAATAAAATTAAAATAAAACAAATACAAGAGTGAAGGGGAAAGTTAACAATCACTGAGAAAGACATTTTCCCTGTGTGCCATGACATTGTGTGCTGACCAGCCCTTCTCCACACTGGGGAGAAATAACATTCCAGACAGCAAATGGGCTTTTCAAGGATGTGCTCTCAAACCAGACCTGTGTCTCTCCAACTTCATCCTTCTGAAACCAAAATACCAAGATCAGCTGTATCTGTTTCTTGGTAAAATTTATGCCTTAGCATTGAACAGTAAAGACGCTAACATTTGGGTGAAATTATTCTGCAACTGTTTTTTCCAGCTGGCAATTCATCTCCTGGAATTTCTCAGGTAAGACCCTGAAAACAATAGGAATGTCACTGTTTATGATACAGGTATTTAATACAATGGGGCTGATCTGTGATGGAAATTTCCACATGTACCTAAATAAATCAAAGTGAAGAATAAATAAGTACAAGCTTCACTATACGGTCCATCAGGCAACCAAAACCCACATGTGACCAGTCCCTTAGGCTGTCACCACATGAGAGTTGGGGATCCAGAAGTGTTGGAACAGCCTCTACAAGTAAATTATAGAAAAGAAAGAAAGTAGGAAAACCAGCATAATCAAATCATGTACCCTGCGTTTCATATCACCAGAACAAAAAGTGCTTTCAATCATACAGCAAGCCAATGATGGATATGTGCATTGGACTTTGTCAGAGTCCTATGCCTGCTTACAGAGCCATTAACCAATTTGCTAGTTGAAACCATAGCTGCTGAAGTAAAGCCTTAATTCAAAGCAAATCAATTCCCAAATCTTCTGGCTGCAAGTCCCAGAGGGGTAACTGTCTCTTAATAACATAAGAGATCTGGTGTCTAGATTTTTTAAGATAATACATTGAGGAGACACAAGAGTGAAATGACTAGCTGTCCAGTGTAACTCTTCCTCCTGATCACTCCTGCCTTTGTAGGTACCTTATCTTCTATAAAATAGGAAACTATTCACTGTTTTGAAAGCATATTACTTACCACAAATGCAATTCAGAGATAGTAATGGCCCCAGCACAAATAATAAAAATCATTTACTCATGACTGGAGCATTTTAAATGCTCTGATGCTGAAATGCTAAAATGCTCTGACCACACCATCCAAGTCTTGGAAGGCAGACACAGGGACTGTGAGAATGAAGACCCTGGGCCCACTGTAGGAGAGGATCTGGTTCGAGACCATCTTAAGAACCTGAACACACACAAGTCCATGGGACCTGATGGAATCCATCCACAGGTCCTGAAGGAGCTAGCAAATGAAGTTGCTAAGCCACTGTCCATCATATCTGAAAAGTCATGGCAGTCAGGTGAAGTTCCCAATGACTGGAAAAAGGGAAATATAACCCCCATTTTCAAGAAGGGGA